>PVJO010020549.1:0-31789 GCA_004026905.1 Hystrix cristata
CAGTAGGGGAATAGCTGGGTCAAATGGAACCTCCAGTTGTAGTTTTTTGAGGAATCTCCATATTGATTTCCACAGTGGCTGGACCAGTCTACAATCCCACCAGCAGTGGAGGAGTGTTCCTTTTTCCCCACAGCCCCGCCAGCATTTGTTATTGGATGATTTTTCCATATATGCGGTTCTTTCTGGAGTGAGGTGGAATGTTAAGGTTGTTTTGACTTGCATTTCTCGAATGACTAGTGATGTTGAACATTTCTTCATATATTTATTTGCCATTTTTATTTCTTCATGTGAGAAATGTTTATTTATTTCAGTTGCCCATTTTTGGACTAGATATATGTCTCTCACCATGTACTAAACTCAAGTCAAAGTGGATCAAAGATCTAAACATTAAAACAGAAACATTAAATTTACTGGAGAATAGAATAGGAAGAACCCTCGAAGACATAGGGTTAGGAAAAAAATTTATGAACAGAACCCAGACTGCACGGGAAACAATACAAAGAATCAGTGCTTGGGACCACATGCTATTAAAAAGCTTTTGCACCGCAAAACAAATCACCAATAGAGTAGAGCGAAAACCCACAGACTGGGAAAAAATTTTTGCTAGCTATCCATCAGACAAAGGTCTAACATCTAGAATATATAAAGAACTCAAAAAAATTAAACCTCCCAAGACTCTTTCTTTTTGTACCACCTTAACTCAGAAAGGTTCTCGTGCTCCTCAGAGATTGTCTGGAAGCTTGGGTAGGGCAAAGAGCCCGGGTAGAAAGTCGTACTCGGCGTGGACTGTGTGATCCTGTCTGTGTGGTAAGCGAGTCCCTGCGGCCCCCAGACCACCTCCCCTTCCATTCAGGGACTGTAGTCCCATGACAAGCGCCACAATCTCCCCACAACAATGATCTTGCTCTTTCCTGCTTTCAGAATCTAGGCCAGAAAGGCCGGCCACAAGTTCATTCTCCCTTTTAGCTATTTAATAGCATCCTGTTGAATGATTAACAAAGGAAACAACCACCCTTGTCAAGAGAATGCAACTTTTTATGGCAACATATTTGTTTTTCACTACTCTGTGACAAATTACCTCGAACTTACTTGCTTAAAACATCTTTGTTTATTTTCTCAAAATTCAATGAAAATGAAGTATGAACAGTCCCAAGTATGTTGTCATCTCTTAATACGAAAAGTTTGAAATGAGAAATGAAGCTATTGTTCGACATGGTTCTCATCTGAAACTCAATGTCCTTTGAGGCTTCTCCTGGCTCTTGGCAGAATTTAGCTCCTTGTGGCTGCAGGACTCAGGTACTTGTTTCCCTACCGGACGTTCGCAAGTCACTTTCTGTTTATTCATGTCATATTGCTTGGCAGCCACCCAGTCCCATCTCGCCTGCCCCATTCTGTTCTCAAAGCAGCAAAGGTGCATCTCTATTCCAAAGCAAACTTCTCACACTTTGAATCTCTTACTTTCTCTTCTGCCGGTAGCCAGAAAAAGAAAACTTTTTTGCCTTTATAGGGATCAGACCTACCCACATAATCTCCATTTTGATTACTCAGTCTACTAATTACTAAACTCAATTTGAACTGCAGAATCGCTTTGTCATGACAAAGTAACATGATTGCAGTGAAACAGCTTCTGTTATACACAGCCCCAGGGTTAGGGTGGGAAATTTTAGGGGGCAATTTGATGATTTTACCTACCCTGATTATCTCATTATTCAAGTGCTATGGATGAGAATGTAGGATCCTGAAGACAGACCAAAAGTAGTAGTCCTTTAAAAAAATGAGACAGGAATAAAGGTGACTATCTGAATGGATTCTGATTATAATGGTAAACATACAAGGAGAGAGAGTTTTATTTCAGTGACCACATAGGTACAGAATGTAATGGCAAAGATAGGGGAGATTAAAAATAGAGAAGGGGTACCATGCATGGGGTAGATCTCTTTTGGTCCATTGGTGAAATAACCACTTTATGGTAGTGCAAGATTATCTCCTTATACTTTTTATTATCTTTATATCTCTCTCTTTCTCTTCACTTTAACTACTTGAGGGTTTGGATTACATGTAATATATCCTTGAATCTCACTTGCCAATCACGGTGCCTGGCTGTAAAATCAGTCAGATAAATGACAGCAAGAATACATGGTTTTACGAAATGTTGGACCAAAGAATAGGTGAAACACGTGTGATCAGAGGAGAGCACTACAGTGGGGGCCAGGGCAAGTGTTGCTCTGACTCAAGCCTTCTGAAATGCGCTTATTCTTATACACTGCCAATGGAGGCCACCTGACCTCTCTGCTCCTTAGGCTCCATCCATTTGATCTTGACAAGGACATTTTCCTCTCTTGGTTTCCCTAAGGTGGGGAGAGGGATATTGTCTCTACCCAGGATTCCTTGACATCTACGTTAGGAGTAAATGCAGCGTCTCCAGAGTGAATGTATTCTCTCTTCGTGGATTCAAACCACCCCAATCAGCCCATGTTGTAGTTTTCTTATTTTTTGTGGAAATCACTTGCAGATCACTTTATATTAGTTTTTGGTTGCAACAGTAACAAACAACCGCACACTTAGCTGTTTAAAATTTCTACACAATGGAGTACTACACCGCCATAAAAAAGGACAAACTAGCGTCATTTGTATGTAAATGGATGTTCCTTGAGAACATACTATTAAGTGAAATAAATCAGACACTTATTAGTATACATCGAATTATTTCTCTGATATGAGAAACCATAACTATAAAATAGTAGGTTTGTTATTTCCGAGTATTCATGGGTTAGGATTCTGGGGGGACCCAACTGGTTCTTCTTCAATTCTCAACAAGCCAAAATCAAGTTACAGACTGACCTTGACTCTCATCTGACGGCACCAGGGGAGAACTGGCTTCAAAGATAATGTGGGTAGCTGGCAAAAATAGTCCCTTGCCGGTGTAGAAATGGGTCCTCTTTCTCATGCTCCCATCTGAAGTCTTCAAGCTTCTAGAAACCACTCTCTGCTTACTGTGTGTGGGCCTCTGTATCTCAGAGTGAGCAAGTGAGTGTCTGGCTCTTCTCACACTGGCTGTCTGTAACATCTATTTTGCCACATATCTCTTCTTCATGGCCTGAGGATTTCTCTGGTTTCTCAGACTTGTATAACTCTCTTGGGCCAGCTTAGATAATACAGGATATTGTCCCTATTTTAAAGTTCACCGTAAGCCTAATGACATCATGAAAGTCTTTTTGCCATGTAATAGAAAATAATCCTAGGTTCCATGGATTGTGGTGTAATTGTCTTTTCTGAGGGAACCTTCTGCGTATCATGTCCTCCATCTTTGTGTGTGTGTGTGTGAGAGAGAGCGTGCATGTGTATGTGAGTGAGTGTGTCCCTGTGTGTGCACGCATGCATACTAGGGATCTAACCTAGGGCTCCACACAGGATAAGCAAGTGCTCTACCACTGAGTCACATCCTCATCCCAGGGCCACCCCCGTGTTTTGAAGCAAGTATACAGGAGAAGAGGGAGAGTGGATGCAGGTGGGGCAATTCTCACGTGGACCTTGACACTGACTATAATACCTTTTCTCCTTTATTTTGGAACTAACAATTGATCCGTGTAGGGTATCATGTCATCTCCAAATAATGACAGTTTAACTTCTTCCTTTCCTATCTTTATTCCTTTTATTTCTTTCTCTTGCCTGATTGCTCCAGCTAATGTTTGTAGACATATATTGAATAATAGTGGTGATAGTGGACAGCCTTGTCTTCTTCCAGATTTTAGTATGAAATTTTCAAGTTTCTGACCATTTAGTGTGTTTTGTTGGCCGTTGGTTTGTCATAGATGGCTTTTATCAGATTTAGATATAGACCGTCTATCCCTAATTTCTGTAGGATTTTTTTGCCATGAACGGGTGTTGGATTTTATCAAATGATTTTTCTGCATCTATTGAGATGACCATGTGATTTTTGTCTTCGATTCTGTTGATATGGTGTATTACATGTATTGATTTGCGTATGTTGAACCATCCCTGCATCCCTGGGATGAATCCTACTTGGTCGTGGTGTATAATCTTCTTGATAATCCGTTGCATTCTGTTTGCTAGTATCTTATTGAAATTTTTTGCATCTATGTTCATTAGGGAAGTTGGTCTGTAGTTCTCTTTTTTGGTGGGATCTTTTTCTGGTTTTAGTATCAGGGTAATACTTGCTTCCAGGAATGACTTTGGAAGTACTGCTTCCATTTCAATTTCATTAAAGAGTTTGAGGAATAGTGGTCTTAGGTCCTCTCTGAATTTCTTGTAGAATTCAGCTGTGAAACCGTCAGGACCTGGGCTTTTCTTTGTTGGTAGGTTTTTAATTACCTCTTCAATTTCAATGGCCGATACTGGGTTATTTAGAATTTTTATCTCTTCTTGATTCAGTTTTGGTAGTTCATATGTTTCTAAGAATCTGTCCATTTCTTCAGTGTTTTCCATCTTGTTTGAGTAGAGGTCCTTGAAGTAGGTGCTGATGATCCTTTGGATTTCCATTGGGTCAGCTGTGACTTCACCCCTTTCATTTTTTATTGCATGGATTTGGATCTTCTCTTTCCTTTTTTTTTGATAAGAGTGGCTAGGGGTTTGTCTATTTTATTTATTCGTTCAAAGAACCAACTCTTTGATTCATTGATTTTTTGTGTGTTGTTTTCTTAGTCTCAATTGCATTAATTTCAGCTCTGATCTTAATAATTTCCTCTCTTGTATGAGCTTTGGGTTTGATTTGTTCTTCTTTTTCTAGATGTTTGAGGTTCAACATTAAATTGTTTATTTGGGCTCTTTCTGTCTTCCTGATGTGAGAGTTCAATGCAATGAGTTTCCCTCATAGTACTGCTTCATTGTATCCCATAGGTTCCGGTATATGGTATCGGCATTATCATTAAACTGAATAAATTGCTTGATTTCTTCTTTAATTTCTTCTGTGACCAAGCTGTTGTTCAGAAGGATGTTATTTAGTTTCCATTTCTTTATGTGGTGTTTTTGTTCTCTCTTAACATTGAATTCCAGTTTTATTGTGTTATGGTCTGATAGTCAGCATGGTATAATTTCAATTCTCTTACATTTACTAAGTATCCTTTATGAGCTAGTATGTGGTCTATTTTGGAGAATGTCCCATGTGCAGCTGAGAAGAATGTGTATTCTGTTGTTGTGGGGTGGAACACTCTGTATACAACTGCTAAATCCATTTGTTCACAGATTTGATTCAGTTCTGATATTTCTTTGTTAAGTTTTTGTCTTGTTGATCTGTCTGTTTGTGACAGTGGGGTATCGAAGTCTCCCATTATACTTGTATTAGTATTTATTTGATCTTTCATGTTCCTTAATATTTGTTTTATGTAGTTAGGTGCACCGATATTTGGTGCATAAATATTAATGATTATTATTTCTTCCTCTTGGAGTTTTACCTTGAGAAGTATGTAGTGACCTTCTCTGTCCCTCTTGATCTGTTTTGGTTTGAAGTTCACTTTGTCTGAGATAAGGATAGTTACCCCTGCTTTCTTCTGGGTTCCTGTTGCATGAAATACTGTTTTCCATCCTTTGATTTTCAGTCTTTGAATTTCCTTTTGAGTTAGATGTGTCTCTTGTATGCATCATATTGACGTATCTTGTTTCTTGATCTAGTCTTCTAGACTTAATAACTAAATTCAGTGGCATAGCTGGATATAAAGTCAGCACCCAAAAGTCAATAGCATTCCTATATACCAATAACAAACTCACTGAGAAAGAAATAACAGACGATAGTCTTTTCACAATTGCATCGAAAAAAATGAAATACCTAGGAATCTATCTAACACAACAAGTAAAAGATCTTTTCATTGAAAACTGCAGTACTCTAAAAAAGAAAATGGAAAGGAATTTCAGACAATGGAAAGATATCCCATGCTCATAGGTAGGAAGAACCAACATAATGAAAATGGCCATACTTCCTAAATTACTCTACAGATTTAATACAATTCCAATCAAAATACCAATAACATACTTTACAGAATTAGAAAAGGCAATCATGAAATTTATCTGGAACCAGAAGAGACCAAGAATAGCAAAAACAATTCTGGGCAACAGGAATAAGCCAGGGGGCATCATAGTTTCTGACTTCAAATTATATTATAAAGCTTCTGTGATAAAAACAGCATGGTATCAGCATGAAGACAGGCCCGAGGACCAATGGAACAGGTTAGAAGATGCAGGAATTACTCCAAACACACTCAAATACCTCATCTTCGACAAAGGAGCCAAACACCCTCACTGGAAGAAAAATAGCCTCTTTAATAAATGGTGCTAGAAAAATTGGCTTATCACATGCCGAAAACTAAAACTAGATACATGTCTCTCACCATGTACTAAGCTAAAATCAAAGTGGATCAAAGATCTAAACACTAAAACAGAAACACTAAATCTCCTGGTGAATAAAATAGGAAGAACTCTCAAAGACATGGGGGTTGGGAAAAAATTTATGAACAGAACCCAGACTGCATGGGAAACAATACAAAGAATCAATGCTTGGGACCACATCCTATTAAGAGGCTTTTGCACAGCAAGAAATTACTAATAGAGTGGGGCGAAAAACCACAGACTGGGAAAAAAATTTTTGCCAGCTGTCCCTCAGACAAAGGTCTAACATCTAGAATATATAAAGAACTCAAAAAACTCAAACCCCCCAAATTTGAAGACCCTATCCAAAAATGGGCATCTGAAATGAATAAACATTGCTCAGATGAAGAAATAAAAATAGCAAATAAATATATAAAAAAATGTTCAACATCATTGGTCATTCGAGAGATGCAGATCAAAACAACACTAGGACACCATCTCACTCCAGAAAGAATATCAAGAAATCAGCCAATAACAAGTGCTGGCAGGGCTGCGGGGGGGAGGGGGGAAGAACCCTCCTCCACTCTTGGTGGGAATGTAGATTGGTCCAACTACTGTGGAAATCAGTGTGGAGATTCCTCAGAAAACTACAACTGGAGGTTCCATTTGACCCAGCTATTGCTCTGCTTGATATCTTCCCAGAAAAATTAAAAACATAATACCACGGTGATATATACACAACCGTGTTCATAGCAACACAATTTGTAATAGCTAAATCTTGGAAACAACCTAAATGCTCAACACCTAATTAATGGCTAAAGAAGACATGGTTTTGCTACACAATGGAGTACTACTCTGCCATAAAAAGGACAAACTAGAGACATTTGTAGGTAAATGGATGAGAACATGCTCTTAAGTGAAATAAATCAGACATTTATCAGTACACATCGAATTGTTTCTCTGATGTGAGAAACCATAAGTGTAAATAAGGACAAAGGGATATAATAGATATTATGTAAAAAAAGAAAAAAGATAGTATTCAAAAGAGAGGAGAACTAGATAGGGAAACGGGGGATAAAGTAGAGGTTAAAAGAAAAGTAAGATGAAAGGGAAAAAAATGGAAAAATATAAATAAACTTGTTGCAAATAGGGAGGGATGGATGAATGGAAGCAAGGGGAGGGGAAGAGGTGGGAAAACCAAGATGTATCATGTACAGGTACAAAATAACCATGTTGATTATGATCATTATGTATACAATGTACCAATACATGTTCTTGGTAAAAATTAAAAAAAAAAAAAAACCAAACAATTGATCCAATCTTTGTAACTTGACTTCCTAAGTCCCTATAATAAAGTCTTCTCGCTCAGTGTCAAGTGCCTTATGTTACTTATGTTGTTCACTGATTGCATCAACATGTACTTGAATACCAACCATATACAGAGCACCTTAAGAATCTCTTTGGATAGAGTCTTTGCCATCTAGGAATTTATAATTCAGTAAATAAACACAGAAATAGCTAGCTGTTTATAAGTGTGTTAAGTGATGTGAGATTAAAACATGAAGAACCACAGGGACACGCGGTGAAGGCAAATAAGCCAGCGAAGGGTTGTGTTGTGTGCCAGTCATCATATGTGTCAAGAAGTTTTCTGTGGCAGGAAGTTGGCTATGCTGTAGTGCAGCTGGTTAAGAGAGGAACCTAACAGATTGTGAAGGAACTATTAACCAAATATTTTATGCGGTGTCAAAGGCACAGAAAAGTGATGAGCACACAGATGGAACGTTTTTGCTTAGCGAAAAAGGCAAACACATTTGAACATATGACATCTCTCTCCTTTGACATAGTGTGCACTGTGTACTCTGTGGCAGAAAGCCATGACGGTGTGACATTATGTGTGGGGGTTTGTTTATACGGTAGGTGGACTCAGCTCTTCTGGTTCTGGGTAGAATAAAATCTAGATATTCTTTTTTGAATCAGTTCATTTATTTACAAGTTCTGAAAATTATTTTGACTTCTCTGTATGCAAAATCCTCTTGTATTTTACAAGTGTGATTCATATATATATGTGTGTACATATGTGTGTGTGTATGTGTGTATATATATGTGTGTATATATATATGTGTGTGTGTATATATATATATGTGCGTATATATATATGTATGTATGTATATATATATATATATATATATATATATATATATATATGTTAGTGTGATTAATGACTCTTACTGCTACCCAAGACAGAGCAGTATTTGATTCCAATTCCCATGTAATTTTTTTTTTGATTGTCTTTAAACACTTTTGACAAATAATTATCTGACAATTCTTAGCAAAATGTCTGTCATAGATGATGCCTTGAGAAAGTTAACTTCTGTGACTCAATATTTTCATCTAAATTAAGAAAATTCTAACAAACTCTCAGGGCTTTTATTGTATTGAACTCTTTATGTTTTATAATTATTGAAAAACCTGAAATAATTTTTGATAAAATAAAGCATATTAATGACATCTTATTGGCACTTACAAGGTTAGTGGTCGAACAAAAATGCAAAATTGGGGCTGGGGATTTAGCTCAGTGGTTAGAGTGCTTGCCTTGCAAGCACAAGGCCCTAAGTTCGATCCCTGGCACCAAAAAAAAGAAAAAAAAAAGCAAAATAAAATGTGTCAGTTGAAATAGATGCTTTTAAATTTATATGCATATGAATATGTAAGACTTATATTGTGACAGACTAGTCTGTTATAACCCACACTCACTCCCAACCCTTCTGGCACACTTTTCAATTATGTTAGCACTCACACATTCTGGGCATGAAATTTCAGAACAGATTTTTTTTTATTTGAAAAACAATTCCCAAGGGCTGTGCGATATTGCAGATAGACTAGAATGAAATGTTTACTGAATCTCTACTTTATATACCAAAGTCTTTTGGGCATCGGGGATGCAAAACTGCTTCTAGACTCAGCGCCTCCCTACACAGTGAACGAACGAACGAACGAAGGAATAACTAACCTGAATGAGACAGGAACATGACCTCAAAGGAAGTCACAGGCCAGGGCAGAGTTTCTCTGCAAATATTCTTTATGAATCTTTTCATTAGATATTGGTAATTTAAGGTAGTTATGTAAGACGCTAGAGTTTTGGGGAGACGTGGGTTTTTACATTACAAAGAGTATCCAAGCTTTTCCCTACCTTCTCCACACTCTCACATGATGTTTGACTATCCTTTTGCTCGGAAGTAAAAGTGTTGAGAATACAGTCAGTGCACCGGGGGTCATCCGTGGAGTCCTCAGGACAAGTCTGTGAGAGTATCTTGAGCCTGTGAACGTAATTCATTCTGTACCTCAAAACTGGGAGCTACCACCTAGTGAATTTGTTCTGAAACAGTCCAAGATGGCAAAAAAGGTTCCTCTGCATAGTGTGTTCTATGAGTCATCGTCATAATCAGTCATTTCTGTTGCAAATGCGTGTCACAGATATACAGAGACTTGGCGCCACATGCTTTGGGCTCTATTCATGGCACTATGATACCACGATGAACAAGACAGGCGTCTCTATGCCCCAAAGAAACCTTATTGTGCTTGTCATTTTTCCCCTTGGCTGTTGACTGTCCAGAGAATCGTACAAAAGGAAAATACTAAGTAGTACATGTGGTACAAGTTTCACAGATACAGATGCACATAAGGTAAAATGTAACTCTGTTTTCTTATCATGTATTATCTTGTTTTGATTCTAAGCTTTCCATGTCAGACACAGGACTAAATCTGGTCACTTTCAGATAAATGCAGCATAAGGCAGCAATTTCTTAGTCTATCAAATGTATGATTCAATCACGTTCAGTTTGTCTCCCTCTTTGGAGATGTTCCTGCTGCTCCCTGGGATTGAATGCAGGTTCCACAGGGCTTAGTGCACCATCAGCTCGGGGTCCTCCAGGAGGGCCCTCTCTTCAGGAAATTGACCTGCCCCAGTCTCCTGTTGGTGTCACATTCCTAAGGTGTAGTCAGTGAAAGGAACTTGCAGATGTAACCAACGGGCAGCCTTTAGACATCTGTGCAGCTCCTGGCACTGGCCTAATGTGGACATATCTTGATCTCCTCTTCTAAACTCCTGTGGGGAATGACCACACCTGTCTCTTAAGTGTGTATTTCCTTGTCCTTCTCTTGCCGTGAATTTTGGTCTTCATTTCGCCTGATTGCCTCAGTCCCTCACTTGCTACAGAAAATTCACCTGGGATCCATCAGTGATTCACATCTCTCACATGCCCCTCCCTGTCTTGTGAGAGGTCCAGACAGAACTAAAGGAGGCCCAGGCCATCTTGTCTGGCATCTGGAAGGGGAAATGTTCCCACACTTTTGCACCTCTCCTTCCCCACTTACCGTTCAGCCCACAGTGAGCAAAGCCGGTGGCCTGCTACTGAGCCACTCTCTTCGGTCCCTTTCAAATCTTTCCCCTTTCCCAACTTGGAAGAATTTCCGATTTGAAACTGTAAGGGGAAACCTAGCTTTGTTGGCACAACTCCCTTTCATGTTTTTTTTTTTTTTCTCCTTATATCTAGCTAAAGCTTTTTGATTTTAGAACTTTTGTGGTAATTTTTATTTTATTATTGTCAATGGAAGTCTCACTTCCACTCACTGTCATATCAGGATTGTACGTTGTCACAGGGAGGGAGAAAGGAAGTAATCCTGAAAAGTCTCACGTTATTCTACTGCCGTCATGAAAGCATGAAGAGCTGTGTGGAGATAAGAGACTCAGTGGCATTTCTCTGAGCGCTCACAAAACCATGAACATACTTCTCTTAATTCAGTTACCATAATTTGGTAAAATCCTACTCATGCAATTTCCCCCCAGTAACCTGTAACTTCAAGAACAAGGGAGTGTGTCTAACTCACTTTGAATCCCAGCACCTCCAACATGTGTAAGAACCGTAATTCTTAGCACTTATAGGAGCCTTATTGTGTCTCTGATTTGGGTGAAGGATTTTACAAGCATGTTATCTTCAGATCCTTGCAACCTCAGGAGGCAGGTGATGTGACTGTTTTACATCCGACAAACTCAAGATCAGAGACCATAAGCAACTTTCCTCAAGGCAAAAATATTACAAAGAGGCAAAGCAGAGATCAAACCCGATTTAACCTCGACATCACGCTGCCTGTATGTGAATGTTCATGTGCACGAAACTCGCATTCTAAATGCGTAATTTCTAAATGTCTCTCCCATTAGACTAAATGTTGGACGTATCTGGAAGCTCCCTGCTAACAGGTACACTGATTGCATAGTGACTCTAGTATCTCCATACCTAGCAAATTGATTAGATTGTAGAAATTAATTTTCTTATATTATTAGAAATGGCATTTCTGATTTTGAATCCCTTCGTGAGTTTGGTTTTTCTACCCATTTTAAATTAATTTCATTTCTAATTCACAATATCACTCAGGAATTGTCTGTTAAGCTGTAGGTTTTAGAGATGTGCAAAGAGGATCAGCGAGTCTAGTTGGGAACAGAAATATATAATCAGAGTACAGTAATAGTTCAAAGGCAGTTGACAGCCTATGTGCAAGGTAGACAGTTCTAAGGATATTCTACTTGGCCTGTGGCAGGAAGGAGAACAGTGGTGATATGAAAATGCTCCCTGATAGGAGTGTTTCAGAAGGGTGATTTAGGCAGAAAAACAAGAATCTTGGAAGCCAGGCCTTTTCATGGCAGATAATTACATTAGGAATTTTTAGGGAATTCAGAGCTTGCCTCTTACTATGGTTTCAACTGTGAGTAGAGAAGTGGGGGATGGATGTGCTGATCATTTTGAGAGCCTTGATTGAAGACTGTTGATGTTGGATTTACTCAAGCATAATTAATAGCAGTAAACAGATTGTTTCTGTAATATTTATTACTCCCTACCAGCCATCACTTATGGCATCTCTCCTAAAAATATATACCAATTTAATATATATGTATGGAAAAAAGATGGAAAAAAAGAGAAAATAAGGATTTAAATAAAAGTACAAAGTCATGTGTATTGTTGCTACATAAATATTCTACTCTGTAAGTCCTGTGTGGTTTCTAAAACAGGGCCACAAGTAGTTGTGAGCTGGTGCAAACAGGGAATCACAAAGTTCCAAGTCCCCATCAAATAAAAATAAAACTGATCATCAGAAGTAGTGTCAATATTCCTTCTTGACAGAGTGACTGGAGACCATCCAGGCCGACCTATAGTGTGATGAATAACATTGTCCTCAGTATTCTTATGGGAGATATTCTGATTTGGGGTTTTTCACAGGGATTTTTTTCCTCATGCTATTTGTTCACATCAAAGTAAATTATAATTCAGTAGATACAAATCTCCTGGGGGATAAACTGGAAGAATCTCTGATTCATGTATTCTGTGCTCCTTTGGATTAACTTCCAGAGTGTATGTTATGCCCAATGAAACTGAACGATCACAGCAGGCTTCAGGCCGTCCTCCATAAGCATCTGTTCCTTAAGCTTGCGTCCACTCTGATGGGCAGCGCGTTTGAGATTTTGTTCCCTGAAATAATCATCTGTACATATCTGTTTTATGTCTTTGGGCGAGTTGAGATGGAGATAGGATTCACATTTTTGTCATGAAAAAAGAGAATGCTAAGAAATTCATGGCCCAAAAGTACAGACTTTCTACTTCTATTTCAGAAGATTAGGAAGTAGTATCCACAAGTGGAGTAAAGATAATCAACATTTTTCTCAACATTTAGTGTTGAGTCAATTCTAGCTTTTAAGCAAATGGATAACTGAGAATCAAGACAATTCTAAATCTTTTCCACAGTAAAAACAATTCTAGTATTGGCTTATTTATTCAATTAGCCAGCAAATGATGTGTAACTAAGATCTTTAAACCAAGTGTAACTAAGCTCTCCTTTTCTTTAAAGCTACTTTATGTACTCGAAAAATTACTAACATTGAGTGTGTGTGTGTGTGTTTGTGTTTGTGTGCCTGTGTATAAATAGGAATTAAAACCAAAACTGTTGTTGCTAGACACACAATCTACTGCTGAGTTACTTCCCCGGTTCCCAGTCAAGAACGACTAACTTAGAATGTTTTATTGCAAACAACAAGGCAGTCGCGGTTACTCGGTTACTGGGAAGGCTGAGACGGAAGGAGCCCTGAATCTGGGGATGCAAGGCCGGCCCGCCTGGGCAGGGGATGAAACCTCAACTACACAGACAGAGGGAAGGAGAGAAGGAAAGAGTGGGCCTATCCTAGTGCATCATCCAGAATCAACGGGTCAAAGAAGACACAGAGAGGCAAATGAAACAGTGACGTTTTTGGATAGGTTTGTGCAGTCTGAGGCCTCTAAATGTTTGTTAGATGTATCTACCAAAATGGGACCTTTGACTTGAGATTGAGTGAGACTGAGGAAAAACTCGGCCCGTGATTGGGAATGTCTGCGGGTAACCCAGGTCCCCCTGCTGGAGTCTCCTGGCAGTGTGTTAGCCAGGACAAACCCTAACCTTGCCCACAGGGAGGGACTCTGCTGGTGACAGTTCCCAGAAAGTCACCAGCTACTGGCAGCTGGCGTTCCCAGGGTTTGTATAAAACATGCATACATACATATGTGCATACACACATATGATAAACATGTACACATGAGGTGGCAGGCAACTAGAAGGTAGACTTTAATGGAGGAGGGAATGGTGAGGAAGAAAGAGAGAGAGATGATGAGGATGAGTATAATTAAGTATATTATGTATGTGTGCCGATATATAATAAACTCCTTATTCTGTATTACAAATATGTGCTAATAAACTCTCCTGCTGAGCTGGCACTTGGGGCACCTCGTTTGCTGCCTAAGCTCAGGCTGGTCTGCTGCTGCACTCTAGGGCACTCATACGTGACAACCAAGGGGTGCCTGACTCCTAATTCCTCCTGCCCCTGTGACGTGCGTATACTTTATTGTGTGGCCAGCATCAAGAGCATAGCTGGACACTGAGCCTCCTACAGAGAACGCTGGGCACTACTGCACTCAATGGCGAATGCACAAGCCTTTTGTTCCCCAGAAATACAAGAGAAATGGCAATATTTTAGGTCTCGAGAATCAGGAGATGCATATCATCTTATTGGAGCGGTAGCCAATGAAAGTTCAAAAATTAAAGACCAAGATAAATGTGGTTTTCCTCAATCAAAATTATTATCTAATCCTTCAAAAATTCTCTTTTGTTTCTGAGAATTGAAGTAGCGTTAAGGGACAGAATTTAATAAATGGCAGTGAGTCGGGGACAAGATACATAACGGTTACCTCTTAACCCATTACCAGGCTCTGGGCCAGAGGCTTCTGTTCAAAAGCCAAGGAAGGCTTAAATATAGCCAGAAGCAAACTTTCAATAGTCCTAATGGATTTTTCTACATGGATCATAAAGTATATGATGACATCCAGTAGTGTAATAGTCAAGACCCTAATCTGCATATTCCTAATGCCTATCATCCTGAGGATTCTGCAGGCTGCAAGGAACTGGCACACACTGTGGATAAAATCCTAAAGATAAGAGGCCAGTCATTTGTATGAGACAAAGAACAACTGCTTCAGAAGGGGAGAGGAAGTGCTTTAAATTGAGAGAGTTATGGAAAAAAAATAATTTTAAGTATCAGGACTTAACATTGAAAGTGATTCTTAAATATTGGTCCTGATTTCTAAGCTTGAATTATATTTTTCCTGGTTGTTTGTGTACAATAAAATGAATTATTTTCAGGACTCAAGGTGAAAAGGGTCCTCTATGACGATCATCTTAACAATGTTAGTGGAGAGTGGAGGTGCAAGGGAGAGAAATCCAGGAAGCTGGTAGAACAGAGTCAAGGAGCAGCATTCTGCGTCGGTACAAGGGAGGCCGCTGGAAACATCTTTTGAAAAGTATTATTTTTAATTATTTTAAATTCTTCATCGATCATGACAAGGGAGAAAGGCAAGAAGGACAATGACACGGTCCAGTGAGAATGGCACAAACCAGAAAAACACAGCTTTTCCAAGCCAGCTTCCTGAACTCGGTGGGTGGGAAGAGTGCTGGGGAGGAATTTCTCAAGTAAAGTGTGATTTCATGTTGCTATCCCTCATGTAGATAATATTTTCTTTCAAAGACAAGTATCCTTCAAATATTTTGTTTGGAGCATGTCTAGACCATGTGAAGTGGTTTAAGTCTCTTTTATGCTGCATTTTTTTACGTGAGAGAACAGTGGTAGAAGATTTGGATTGAGGAGATCTAAGTTCAAATTCCCTCTCTCCCCATAAGCTATGGGAAAAACAGTTCTCTTTGCCTTGGCTGCAGAGAGTGGTATTATGACAAAGAGTCATATGAAGCTCAATAGTTAATTTACTGAAGGGATAGTATCAAATACAGTTTGGAACATTAGCATGTCATTTACAGAGTTCCATGAAAGAAAATTCTCTCCTATCTTGTAGTAAACAGAATGGGAAAGCAGCCATGATTCCCAAGAGCTAGGAAAACACAGGCTCCAGGCAGACTTGACCCTGGACAAATTCTAGAACTACTTGAACCCCAATTTTCTCTTCCTGAAATAAACTAAAGATTATAATATAGGATTTCTTTGGAGAATAAATAAGACAGAGTTTTACATATTTTATAGAGTGCCTGATCTTCTGTAGCTCTATCACAAACAATACTGATAATAATCCTAGTTATTATTATCCAGCCATAATTTATTATAGAGAAAGGGTACAAAATAAACTCAGCAGTGGCAAAAAGCGTAGGGAGTGTAAGGAAATGAGCACAAAAGTTCATTAATTCTCTCTCAGTGGACTCACGTAGAACACGGTTCCTCTAGCTATGACTTATGACAAGTAGGAAATGTTGTCTATCAGAAAAGCTTTTTAGACTTTTTTCTCTTTTTGCAATGCTGAGAGTCAAACTTCAGTCCTTACACATGGAAGGCAAGCTCTGCATCTCTGAACTGCACCCTCAGCCCAGGAAAGCCCATTAGATTTAGCGCCCTAGGTTTTCATGCCACCCTCTACCCTCCAATTCCAATTCAACCATCTCTGTTTCACCTTCATTCTTTTGCAAATTTTCTAGGCATATAAAAGGGTTCCAATACCATGGATGTAGTTTTGTTCTTGTTACTTTTTGGAGAAGACAGTGTGTATGTAAATCTTTCACCTGGTACCTTATCTCTTGACATTTTGTTATTTAACGTTGATCTTATTGACACTGGATACGGGAACGTTGAAGAAGAAACCTGGCTCCAAGATGTGATTAACTGTGATCTTGGGCAAGTTACTGAAGCTTTCAGGATTCATCTCTCTCCTCCAATTGATAGAGATAATGTGATTCCTTTGCTGATTAACTAAGTATGAGTATTAAATCAGTTAATGTACATAAATTATTTAAAATAGAACTTCCATACAATATGTACAAAATAAGCATTTGTACGGAAATTATGTATAGTTCTTTTATAGCAAGGGGAGAGAAAAATGACTTCGTAACATTAGGAAACAGTAAGATTCTCCAAACTAAAATATCTCTAGGGTCTCATACACAAATGTGCCAGAAAATGCAAAATGCATAACATGGATTGAGTATAAAAATTAAGGAGCAGTGGGGCCGGTGAGGCCCTGGAGAGCCTTTCTCCCCTAAAGTGGACAGCTGGTTCAGAGTCCTAAGTGACCACTTAGGAGGCTGCCATCTCATTAGTCAGATATTTTTTCAAGAGAAACAGCGATAAGGATTTTTATGTAAAAATCTCAGTGTTTTCAAACCTTGGCTTACATTTTTCTTTAAAAAGTGTAACTTGGCTGGGGATTTAGCTCAGTGGTTAAAGTGCTTGCCTTGCAAGCACAAGGGCCCGAGTTCAATCCCCAGCACCAAAAAAAAAAAAAAAAGTGTAACTTGTTTGTTGGTCAAATTCCCTCACCAACTATTTATCCATTTGAGATCTCAAACACAGATGATTAAAGAAGTAACTTTGGGTCACAAATGCAGGAGCAGCTATCTTATAGGATATGATCACTTTGAACCATATGCGTTTTGGTCTGTTAATTTCATTTTTAATGGAGAGTAGTATTAATAAAGTGGAAAAGCCTTTCTTTAAAGATCTCTGCCCTCACCCCAATACTCAGTGCAGAGAAACCCCAGGCTTGGTCTTAGAGTTAGAAGAAATCGTGATTTATTCTGGGAAGGGTGAGACTTGTGAGTTACATGGAGATGGCTGACACACAAAGGAGTCAGTTTTCTTTGGTTCTTCCATTTGGCCAAGTGTGTTCTATTGGCTAATTACTGTTTGGGGAACAAATGCAGAGTGGAACAGCAGAAATGGAATCTCTGATATGTAATATGACACCAGTCTACTTTGTTTAAACATTTTTTATACAAGTACTCAGTTATCATTTCTCTTGGAAAATATTTAATTTTCCTCCTATTTGCTCTTAGCAAACATTAATTCTAATACTCATAATGTGCAAAAGTGATGACATAGGCATCAGGAAAATATCTTGGTCTATTTATTGAAATTACTCTTTATAAAATTTTTTTTCAGAGAATTAAAAAGACCACTTTGGTGATTAAAAGTAATTTCATGTTCTGATTATTCAGATAGATTAGTCTGCTGCTTAGCACTTATGGACCTTTATAAAATGGTAGGTTATAAATGTTATTAATTAGAGGTAATGGAATTGTTAAGAGCATATGCTACTTACCTTCATGAGTGCCTCACTAACAAATGGTGCGGTGCCAAACAGCATGAGTGAAAGTGGGGAAATAATTATTGTAGCATTGAGCTTAGTGTTTCTCTTTCTGGTAAGAAAAGGCTCTACAGAAGTGTATTCTAATTCGTGCTTTACTTAAGTTTCATTTCTCCTCTGAAACGTCCAGTGCCCTGACTGGACGGGCAATGCAAGAATGATTTAAAAGGCTTCCAAGTCCACATATCTGGGTTGCAAAACTCACTCACTACTTACTTGCTGTATGCCATTAGGCACGTCACTAAAATGTTCCAAGCTTCAGACACCTCTTCCAAAATATATATTTCATGGAAATGCTTTCCCTGTAGACTTGATAGATTGAAAAGATTAAATTAGATTACATTTATATGACACTAAGTAGGGTGACAATTATGATGATTATGACGATAAAGAGAAAGAAATATTTTGCTGTGACCCTTAAGATGTGTATAATTTTTAAAGTTTTATTATATATTGAAAATTATATATATTTATGGTATAAAGACAATGTTATGATTCGTGAATAAATGTAGAATTATTAAATCAAGTGAATTAACATGTCTGTCATCTCAAGTGTGTACCATTTTTTGTAATGAGAACATTGAGGATTTATTCACTTAGCGTTTTTGAAATGGACAAGACATTTTTACTACCTGAGTTTACTATGCTATTAAGAGACTTAAGAAAAGAAACTACTTTTTTTTTTTGCCTGAGGCTTTGTACTTTTTAGCCAGCTCCTTTGCGTGTCTTTCATACGCAGTCTCTTGAAACTGTCATTCTATTCTCCACTAAGTTTGACTTTTAGATTTTATATATAACTGACAAACAAAAAACATGGACATTAATCACTACTATACTTGCCTTATAGGGATTGTTAAAGGAAATTCCTTGAGCTGAAAAGAGCCACTAATTAATAATGTACAATTATGAAAGCACAAAACTCAATGGTATAAGTAATACAGAGCATTTTCAGAATACTCTTCGGGACCATCCTAGGAATCTAGGATGTAGGTATACTGTGAAAGTCAAAGAGACAGATCAGTGGATGATTGCAAGAAATGGGGTCTGGCCTTATTTAAGATTCACATTATTGGGACCGGAGATTTAGCTCAGTGGGAGAGCGCTTGCCACTCCTCACTGAGCTGAATCTCAAGTACAAGGCCCTGAGTTCGATCCCCAGCACCCCCCCAAAAAAAAGACTTATATCATTTATAACAAAAGGATAAGAAATGATAAAAGACATGTACTGTTTCATATAATTATGGTCATTTAGTTCCTTAGTTTTCTCTTCAAATGAATAATGCTATGTGACTATTGAGTCATACAAAAATAATATTCACAAAATTCAGTGATTAAATATTCTAGCCCCTATTTTGAAGAGAAGAAAATTGAATCTCATGAGAATGATGACATTCTTAGCATCAGACAAATGAAGATAAATGAATGTGAAATACTCCTAGTTCTAGATAGTTCCCTTCCTGTGGCTCTGTACTCCCATATGTTGGCTGATTTGGTCTCATTCCTTCTTGCATTCACTACTGAATGGTAATTTATTCTAGTCACTGATTTTGGTCCAGAGAAACAGTTACAAGTAAAAGTTACAGTCACATTTTGTTTATGCTTATTGTCTACTGGGTGAGACAGATTATAAAATAAATATTGAATGTAATGTGATTATTGATAGTAACATAAAATGCTATACAGAAAGTAAAGGGGGCAAAATGATTGAAAAGCATGTGTTGCTTTTTAGATAAAGGGTCAAAAATCCTTTCTCCAGTGATGTTTGAGTAGACACCCAAAAAACCATTCAATAAGGGGATCTGAGAAGGAAAATTTCCCTGAGATAGAATGGCAGATGGGATTGGGAAATGGAAATATAAATACATGCTGTTATATAATACTTGGTTAAAACCACGTAAGGCTTGGCTGAACCACTGTGAATATGGTGAGAGTGATAAGAAATGTAAAAGAGCCAGATCCAGAAAGCCATGAAAATCAAGGGCGATAGTTGAATTCCAGTCTAAGTCCCATTAGAAGCAATTGTAAATATTATAAAAACAAATAGCTCGATAATGTCTGTGCTTCAAAAAAGATGATTCTTCATTCTTTGGAAAGTATGAACTGATGGTAACGCAACCATGAAACAGAGAGATCAGTGAGATCATGGGTGTAGTTGAGCAGGTGGTGACATGTGATAGACCAGCATGTTTTGGAGTTTGAACAGATCGGGCTTCCTGATTGAAGACTCAAAGATGTTCTCCAAAGTTTTATTATGCTGCTATCATAAATCGAACTGTTTATTATATTGAAAATTGTTATTTTCTTACTCTCATTTTCAAGTTCCCTTCTTCCCTCATCCTTTGCCTTTTCCTTTTATAATTTTATTCACACAAACACTTCAGTAAGCATTTATATGCCGAGAATTCCCAAATATATATTTTGAGCTCAATCTCTTCTCCTATGGTATTTAATCTTGTTAGTCCAATCAGCTTTTGTGTTAGATTCTGTGGAGAAATCCCAAGCTCAAAATGTTCAAATCTGATCTCATGGTCATCCCTAAGTTGCTGAAGGGCTCCACTCACCCTCCAACTAGACAGTGCAGCAAGTTCTAGTTCTTCCTTCCACCATATAAGCTCACATGCATCCATCACCAAGTCCAAATAAGTCTTTACCTAATCACTACATTAGCCTTTAACTTCAGTCTCCACCAGGAGATCGAAGGGTCAGTCATTTCTCACTTTCACATGACCTCAGCAATAGCTTTCCAATAAGTAGTTTAGAAGACTCTACTTTCTTCTCTCTGTTTTTCAAACTGATGCAATTATTTTATAGGTCTTACTAAGATTTTTAATTCCAACTTGTTGTATTTCTTGATTAATGTCTGTCTTCTACACTAGAATTCAACCCTCCACGGAATAATGTCCTTGGTCGTTTGTCTAATTTATTCCTCTCCTCTAGCACAGTGCTTGGCCAAAGCAGTCTCTGGACAAAGACTAAAGGAAAAGCAGTTCTATTAGTCTTAACTTACCACTAATACCATCCTTTAGTGACATCCAGGAAATTGCCATGAAAGAGTTAAGAAAATAAAATTTCTGTGCTTATTAAACCTTTAGTCTTGTAGAAGATAAATAAATGTATTCGTCAAACGATAATTGACAATAATTTTCTGAAGGAACAAATGGGTAAAGTATCACGGACTTTTATTCATACATTCACACATTCATTCAACTGGAGTGATAGACAGAGTGGCTTTTTAATGCACTCATGAAAACCATAGACAGCACCTCAGTAAGTCTTTAGGAGTATCAAGCATGGGTTCTTGGAGGAGGTAGCATCCAGTAAGACCTGTAGAATAAGGTTGAAATGTCCCGAAGAAGTTGGATTTATGATAGGAGCATGATAAAGTAAGAAGTAGTAGCATTCATAAAGTACTAGGGCAAGAAGAAGTAACTGGTTTCTCAAAATGCTCCTGAAAATGGAACTAATTTAATGTGAGTAGGGGGGCTGAACAAAGAAAGATAAAACAAAATATAGTATCAGGACACAGACCATGGTGATTCTAATAAATGAATGCTGCAAGACTTTGTTTTGAAGGTGCTAAGAAATTACTAATATTTTTTGTTCTGTTTTTTGAAACAGGGTCTCTCTTTGCAGTTAAGTCTGGCCCTGAACTCACACTGTAGCCCAGGGTGGCCTCAAACTCACAGCTATCCTTCTGCCTCGGCCTGCCAAGTGCTGGGATTACAGGCATTGGCTGCCACGCCTGGTTTAAAAATATATGTTATAAAGATCCAGTCAGGATAATCAGCATTTCCATCTCCTTATGCATTTATCATTTGCATCAAAGTATTTGAATTCCTTTGACTCTTCTAGTTTTTCATAAAATGTGTAATACATTCTTATGAACTACATTCACCCTATTGTGCCGTAGGGTACTAGTCTATATCTCTCTTACTGTATTTTGGTACCCATTTTCCAACCTCTTTCTCTCTTTTCCCCCATTCTCCCTTTCTAGCCATTCTACTCTCCTCTTTTTTTTTTTTTTTGGTGGTGCTGGGGATTGAATTTAGGGCCTTGTGCTCGCTAGGCAAGCATTCTACTTCTGAGCTAAATCCCCAGGCCTCTACTCTCCTCTTTGAGATCAGCTTTATAGCTTCCACATGTAAATGTAACATGGTATTTGTTTTAATATAATAAACTGAAATTTTTGAATTATAAAATAATATAAATACATTCAAGCAAAATAAATGTCATTTCCAGAAGGCATTATAAAGGATGAATTAGATGGAAGCAAAACTGGATGAAAATTACAAATTATTTCTAATTATTTAACTAACATTACATTTATTTAGCAAAGATTTTTTAGTTACACCCTAATAATAGGCATTGACCTCCATGTTGCCAGATACAAGAGTGAGCAAGATGTACATCACCCTGCCCTCACACAGATACGCAGGACAGAAACCAGTTAGAGTAATCCAGTCTAAAGGTCAACACAGAGACAAATAAGACCCCTTGCAGACTCCTACTCGTTGATACGCTTTACTTGATATTTTTGAAAGGTTTAACTTTACTGGCATTTGTGGGATCAAGATAAAGTAGATTCTTGCATCTGTTTTTAAATTTGAGGGCAGGGGTAGAAATGAAAAAAAGATGCAGGTATTTCTTAGAGACAAACTTGAAAATACAGAGAAATGAAAAAGAGTAAGTTGAGATTTCCAAGAAACAGTGCTAGACATAAAGAAATCCAATGAAAAATTATTACTCAGAGTTATTAAGGTAAAAAGATTGTGAATTACCTAAGTATTACAGGGTGTTACAAGAGTGGAATGAACTTATGTTTTTGAAAAATTGTATCAAGCAAGGCATCTGGGACAGGTGACATCTAGGCTAAGCTGGATGAAGGACGAAGATGGGTAATCAACAAAGAAATGGTCCTGTGATGAGAGTAAGACTAAGTCAGAAGTGGTAGAATTCTCAATGTACAAGCAGTGATGGTGAACCTTGTAGAGACAAGTGCTCAAACTGCAACCTAAAACCCATTTATTTATCACAAAGTACCAACACTGCAGTTAAACCTGAATACTGGTTTACTCACAGTGAGTTTTCCTTTTCATTATTTCCGCAGCTTTTTAGAAAAGACAACTCATATGTGAACATCTTTTGTCTTAAAAGAAAAACACAATCAAACGTGTGCCATTGGTTCGCCGTTACTGTACTAGAGTAACAGCACACTGGTTTCTGATAATGTTCCTGAATGTGAAGGTAACTCAGTATAAAAGAAAAGTCCTGTAGGCAGCTAGCTAGGAGTCCGGGAAGGAAGGAAGCAAGCAGGAAAGGGAAAGAAGAGAGAGGAAGAAAAGGGAAGGAAGGAAAGACAGTCCTAGATAGTACATGTCCCCAAAGGATGTATTTTGAAAGAAGTTACTTGAGGCAGTGTAATGGGAAAAAGGGATTTGATCTGAATCAGACACAGATCCCAATCTTAGCATCTGTGTTTACTAGCTCTAGAAGTGAAAAGCCTGTTTTTTTGGTGCCAGGGATCAAACTCAGGACCTTGTGCTTGCTAGGCAAGCACTCTAACCTACACCCCAAGAAAAGCCATTTTAACTATTTCCCTTTATCTCTTGTTCTAGAAAAGAAAAATTTTATTTCCTTTTCATGTTTACTGTACAAATTAAAGACCATGTATATAAAAGGTGTTGATTATAGTGCATAAATTAATCTTGCACAGATTAATCATGGTTGTTGATTATGTACGTTAATCGTTGCTGTCAGGATTATTGTTAAAAGGTAGCCATGTCTAGATAGTACTGTAAGGATTTATTTTTTCCTCACAAAGGTCCTGTGAAATGGATATTATTAGTAATCTAGTTTTCCATACAGGAAAACTGAGATCCAAAGAAGTTAATTAACTTGCCCAAAGCTATATAACCAGCAAGTATCAGAATCAGAATTTAGGTGGAGTGGTTCAGATCCATAACTTCGACTCACAGCTTGTGGCTCAGGTTTGGCCCATCTGAAGTCGCAGGTGGAAGAAGTCCATTTCTTGAGACTGGCTTGAAAGCATGACGTGTCTCCAAGCTTCACAGATGGGTTTCTGTAAGTCTTAGAGAGCTTGTTATGGACAGACTAAAAAGCCCCTTCAGACTCTTGTGAGACACAGTGCGAGGGGAATGAATGTATTTCAATCTCATGTCCTGTCCCTTCTCCTTCTCTTCACTTTTAATTTTCTGCATCTTTCATTGTTTGGATGATCTTTAAATCAGCTCATCAAACAGGGCATGAACATCTACCAGAGCAAAGCACTAACCTGGCACAGTGGTCGCAAGGAGAAAGAAGTAGTATTTTGAGTGATATGAGAAGAATTTTTCTTGGCATTTTTCTATCTTTTCAGTCCAGTAATAATGATACACTGTGATGACTTGAGATGTATTATTAGCCCAACAATTTTATGCCTAATAAATGGCTGTCACTGGAGAGACGTTTCCATGTTTGTAACCTCAACAAAACTGTGGGGAAAAGTACATGACAATAGCTATTGTGTACATGCCCATAAGCAGAGAAAAGTGCACCCTAGGAAACTGCAATGCTGTTTGAAAAAGAGGCAACAATTTCATTTTAAATCCTCCGTGGCAATTTATGAAGAGATTTTTCCTTCCCCCACTCGGAGTGAGTTTTCCTTTTTATTATTTCCACAGCTGTACATATTTTATCCCAGCAGATGCTACTGGAACTTCCGAATTGGTCACAATTAGAGCCAGTGTAAACTGTGAGGAGGATGAAGGCTTAGAAACAACAATTGCCGTTCCCCAGAGCCTAGCAATCACAAAGCCATCTTGTTCCGGTGCCTGCGCACTCTGATAACAGCCTTTCCCATGTGTGCGGCCAGCTCAGCTGTGCGCACACGATCTCAACAGACAGGAAGGACAAGAAGACAGTTGGTGAAAAACGTGAGCTGAGGGACTTTGAGCACGCACGCCCTGTGTCTTTCCCTGGGGAGGGTGCTGTGGAAGCCTGAGGCTCTGGTGAGGGGCCGGGCCGAGTGCCGGGGGGACCGCAAGGCTGGTGCTATCCTCGGGCTTTCATCTCCCCGCGGGCCCCAGCCGAGGCGCAGACCTGTCCCATTGCTTGTCACGCCTTCGCTTCACGCGGTGAACTGAGGAGAAAAACAACACTGAAAACAATCTGTGCCTTCGGCCTGTTACAACCTGAAAGACGAACCTGACCAAGGACATAGTGATTTGATTTGTGCTTTAGTGTCCAGACAGTGTGGGACACCATTTGACGACTGAGTAGCCTCAGGCAAGCTTCCTTTTTTCTCTAAGCTTGTTTTCTACTCTATAGAGTGAGTAAAAATAACACTGTCTACTTCATAGGAAGCAAAATAATGCAGGAAAGTCTGTCATGCAGAAAGAAATTATCAGATATTTAAATACCTCATTATTAATATGGCTGTTAAATTGTATATGAACTAATCATTGCAATGCTTGTATTTAACACAATATCATACGTACATATAAATTCCATTTGTAGTGCCTGAAAGTTTTAAAGGGCTTTGGATATAGAAACAACATTTGCTCTCAAAGAATGTTTAGGATGTGACCAAAGGTTGTGTTTATGTTGAGTCGGAGATGGGAGGAGACACAGTCTCAAAAGGCAAACACTGTCTGTGAAAGCAGGAAGTGATAAATGTCATGGTGTAGTCAGAGAATCGAACATTGTTGGGGATGGCTTGAGCACAAAACCTGAAATGGCCAGGTGTGACTGGAAATGAAGCTGTGCTGATGGCTAAGAACCGGATCAAGGAGACTTCTCTGCACACGTCTGTCTTACTCTGTGCTGGATGAGAAGTCTGCAGAATGAAATGGAGAGTATTACAGGGTACATTTACCTGGAGTGTGCACTTCAGGTGACTCATTTACCTATGTGTAAATTTTGTCAGTTTATTGACAGAATGATGACAGATATTTTAATCCACCTTTTAAATTGGGAAAAAACATTTATGGAAAAGGCAAAATATTGCAGTTTGGGTAAATTCACATCTTAAAGATCAGGGTGTACTTCCCTGTAATGGCCCCCTTTCCTGGCTGCCGCAGCACCAGCCATACGGATCAGGAAGCTCCCCAGTGCTTTTCCTTCTTTCTCCCTTTGCTGTACGGTCACTAAGTTACACACCTCCAGCCCTACTGCTTCCAGTCCAGCTTCTCACAGTCTATTCTTTAAGACTGTGTTCTTGTGTAACATCATATCATTGTCCTTCTCAGCTTTTCCTTACAATAGAAGTCTAACTAATAAAAGTGGAGGAAAGGATAGAAGGAAACGCAATCAGTATTAGGCGAACACCACAGTGACAAATTTTGAGAACAAAATCTACCAATGGATGCTCAAATTCATGGGAGGGGGTTTGAGTAGAAACGAGATTTGAGTCACCTCAAATATCCCCCCACTACCACCACAATAGTTACCAGCTGCAAAGAAAAGGACAGTAACTTTACTTTGCAGAAATCTAGAAGACATCAATTTAACCAGCTGATCAAAGCTAACTTTCCAGTAATAAGATGTAACAGTATCATTAACTCTTGTATGAGAAAGACTCATACACTGGTTGACAGCAGAATTACAACCTTATTCAGCGAACAACAGACAAACCCAAATTAAGGGCTATTCCACAAAATAACTCGTCGGTATCATATTTTTCAGAAATGTCATGATTAGGAAAGACAACCATAATTTTAAGGACTCTTACAGAATGTGGGGGGAAAGGGGAAAAAGTGACAATGAAACACAATGCATAATCCTGGATAGACTCCTACCACAGGAAAACAGACACTAGGGAAAAAATCTCCAGAGTCATGAAGAAGGTTAACTTCCCGTTCTTCTTCTATAAGAGACGAACACCAGGAGAAGTGGGAGAGGAAACCAAGGAAACTCTACTAAATTTTTCCTTTCATGAGTAAAAATTACATCAGAGTATTTTTTAAAAATAAATAAACATAGCAGTATCCTATGATTTTATATATTGTATCCATTAGCTCCAGCTCTGGCCTGTCCAGTTATTACCAATCACATCAAAGGCTGTGACGATGAGTAGCTGAGCCAGGCGTAACCCACTTGCATCCTACTGTGTGGTTCAGCTGTCCATCTGGAAAGCTCTGTGCTATGGTGACATTGCTCAATCTGCACAATAATTATTTATTGTTAGATGTGTCTCTGCTAACAGTCGGAAGCTCCTTGGAAACCTTGGACATATCCCAAATGTCTCTGATCCTGAGTGATGGCAAAATGCCTTCTACCTAGACTGGGTGTCTCTAAAAGTCTTCTCAGTAAATGAATGGCAAATAAATTAACAAAGACAGCATAACCACATCTCATTTCTGATATTCTTGACCTACACTCCTACATATCAAAATAGACACAAGACCTTTAAAAATGCCAAGGACATGGTTCTTCTTTACAGGACCATAAACCAACACTGTACATGCCTCAAAACTCATTAATATTCATCTTTTCTCAAAGGGGTCATGGTAGTAAGTGGTAGGGCATTGGATAATTAATGTTTCCTCTCCTATGATCAATTTCCATCAAAACTAGTTAAAACAGCCTCGTTGGAATTCCTCCCTCCCATCCTAGCACCTTGTCCATTGCTTCTTGAGCAAAAGGCCAATATACATGAACAACATTCACTCTCAAATGTGATGTTTGTCCTGTCTCTCTGTTCTCTGGCTAATTGGACTCAACAGATTGACATCTCAAAGTTTATCTTTCTTGATTGAGTCTAGACAGGTACATCTGTTGAACCTGGCTTTGGATCCTAACCATGCCCTTGGTGTAGCCTTCAGCGAGTCATTTAACCTCCTCAAACCTCATTTATAAGATGATCTAATCATGAGGCTTTTATATTACTAAATATATGTTTTATGAAGCTTTAGCAATCCATAATACATGTAAAATGGATAGCACAGAGCTTGCCTGCACTATCTTCTCCATAAGTGACAGTCCTCACTCCCATCCCAGCCAAAGTCTCACAAACTTTGCAGCCATTTGAATGCTATCTTTTTTATTTTTGTGTTTTATTTTTTTCCAGGAGTGAACACTAAACCCAGGGCCTCATTCTTGCTAGGCAAATTCTCTACTACTGGCCACACTGCCAGTCCCTTTTTGGCCATATGAGTTTCTTGTGTCCATTCATTCCTAATAAAGGTCACATCTACTAGTCTTCTTGTCTGACCAAAGGGCAGGTGGAAGGTGTATATTCAGGGCACAGGCAAGCGACAGAACCCACTTATTGTTTGCAGAGAGACTGCATAATATGAAAATATTTTAAGCTATGATGTACAACTATTAATGAGCTAACTAACAGTGCAAAAGGGGAACTCTAAGGTGTTGTGACGGTTACAGGTCCAAGAAGGGAAAGAAGATTGTAGAATTATTAAAGCATCATGCAGGCATAGTGGCACATACATATAATCCCAATCTAGAGAGTTTGAGGCAGGCAGATCTTGAGTTTGAGGCCAGCCGACCACATACTGAGAACCTGTCTCAACAATAACCACAACTTGAAAACTTGAAGGATGCGCACGATAGACCTAAACTCAGACTTCTGAGAACGGAGTTGCTTTCCTGCTGCGGGTGACTCCCACTCAAAGGAAAGACCCCCATAGGCCCAGAACTCCACCCCACCTCACCTCTACCCAGAAAGTGTTCTGGACACCTAATGCTGACATACCTAGAGGGGGCAGAACAAAGCCACCTCTGTGCATGTTGAAAAACCGCAGAATTTGTCTGACTGCTGCTCTGAGAAAACACTGGATGGATATTATGAAGTGTACATAGAATTTGTGCAGAAACAGGCAGCAAGCAGGAGCCCACAGAAACAGAGAAGCAAGTCCCTTTTAGCCTCTTCTTCCTCTCCAACATTTTTATCTCCTGCCCGTTCAGGTGTCCCCATAATGAGTTTAATCCAATCTTTCCTCAACCCACTCCTGTACTGGCAACCCATGATCTAAAGATACTTCTGACATTCCTTTGCTGAGGAATTTGGAATTAAATTACATATGTGCATGATTTCTGAAACCTATTCTCCACTGTGTTTCCCTCCAGTAAGTCTCAACAGTAAGAATTCCTCCTTCTGAGGTCTCTGCCATGGGCAGCACTGTTCTGGTGGCTCTATTCAGTAACGGGGGTTGAAGTAAACATTGGGGGCAAAACTTTTCTGTATCCTGTTGTGAAAACCAGACCTCCTGTTTTGTGGGTGGAGCTAGCCTAAATGTTCCAAATTTTGGGTCTCTGGAAAGGGGAGGTGGCATGTGTTGTTGCTATTAAAATATAGGAAGTATAGTATCTCTTGCAAGGGATAGAGATAATCAAATCATGAATTATACAGGATAACCGAGGATGCATATCGCCATGTATTATTTTAGTCGATCCTCAACTATTGTGAGACTCAGTTTTCAGTGTTGTATTCTTTACACAGATGAGACGACAGAGATTCAGAGAATTCATACAACCTAAACATGATTATATGAGTATGAGTCTAGGAAGGATGTGAAATGGTGCAGTCAAAACAGCATGGAGGGGCTGGGGATTTAGCTCAGTGATTAGAGTGCTTGCCTTGCAAGCACAAGGGCCTGAGTTCGATCCCTGGCAGCACAAAAAAAAAAAAAAAAAAAAAGAAGATAAAAAAAAAAAAAAAACAGCATGGATTGGGCTTAGACCATCCATGACGGATCATGGCTCTGTAACTTTCCACTTGAGAAACTTACATCATAACAGAACCTGAGACCAATTTTTGTCTGAAAAAAGAAACAGTTAGCTGTTTCTTGTAATGTTGTTGTGAAGTTGAAGTGGTGTAAAATTATAAAGTTTAATTTACATTTAAAACCTCTCCTGTGGGTTGTGCAGAAAGTAGATGGCTGTCGTTTCATTTGTTGTAGTAGTTAGTATTACAATTGTTACTATGATGACAAGAAAAAATACTTGCTTAGCTAAAATTTGTACCCAGAACTTTGTTAGATGTTACGCTGTCTGTAAATATGCCGCTTATCCCTGTCCCTCTCAGCATATGTCTCTTTCAAGCATCAGGAAAAAGAACTTAAATTTGATTTTTATATAAATATAAGCAAAGTCTACATGTTCATAGCAATTTTAACATTTGAACTGGGAACACTCTCAAGCAGTCTTATTTTGCTTTTAAGTATGAAGAAAGACTTTGAGCTATTTGCACTGCATAAAAATAAAACAACTTTCCCTTCCTTCCCAGTAAGCAGAGAAACCCCTAGCAGGGATACCAGGCATATAGGCAGACCAGGCACATTAGAACAGCAATTGAAAGAGATGCTGAAATGTAAACCAAGAAGGTGCTTGAGTTATCTTATTTACTTTGTGACTGCCCACCCCCGAGCAAAACTCACCTGAAAGGCTCAGAAGCTGCTGTGTAATTCTTTAGAGCTAGAGTAAGAATCTGAGCTTCAGTGGTCAGGAAAGGAAGAATGGCTATAGCTCATTCTTCCTGTTTTAGGGATTCTAACTGATTAAGTGTTGCCAAGTCTTTGTCCCAAACACCAGTAGAAGTCAAGTCAGTGGTACTCCTGGAGCTCCCACCAGTGATTACTTCTTGCTCAGTAATAACTTTTTTAGTGCCTAAATTTTCACATTTCACCTGCTTACTCCACAAATCGCCCCTTGTAGGACCTTGGACACACTCTCTCCTTAGTTGTGATGTGAGTGCTGCCGTTGTTATGTGGGAGGATTGTGCTGGTCACTCGCTGGGAAAAGGTCTCTGGGGTTCTTCATCTGGTGTCTGTTTGTTCACTCACTCATTCCTTTAGCGCACTGTCTTCCAGTGAATCCCAGTGAGCCAGATGGTGTGCTATGCACATATTCAGTGATTAATAAACGTTCTTTCCCTTTATATTACTATCTCAGCAAATTCTCATGGAATGACCAGAATGCTCTCATAAAGTTTATACCTAGTGTGCAGCTTGGTTGAAGTCTCAAAGTTTATGATCAAAGAAAGGCATCTTGATGAGCAAACTTGTATGAAGGGGAGAGCAGTTCTTTGGAAGTTTTCTTCACCAAGAAGAGATCTTTAACTTTAGATGGAATGTGAGAGAAAATTTAGGAATTATTCAACCAACCTAATAACTAAACCAAATTTTGTAGCAACAATGTGTGGTTAAGGTCTGTCACAAATTTAATTGCCGTGATTGTTCTTACTGTTTTAATTTTGAGAGAAAAATATCCTGTCCAATGAATATTCATCCACCACCACTGGCATTGCGTCTTCCGTGTTTAATGTCACAGTAGTCATAGTGTATAAATACGACATAGCGTTCTCTTCTGGCAGCTTGAACACAATTGGAATCTGCAGGTGAGAAATTCAGAGCCGTGGCACACTGAGCACGGAAAAACATTTTCTCATTCTAGGATTCTCAAAGTTCAAGGCTCCAAATGGAGTGGGTTTTGAGGGATGGAAATCCTCACTTATGACATGGTAAGGCCAAGAGGGATGCTGGAAACCATCTGTTCCAAAGCTTCCATTTGTAAACGAGGAGTCTGAGGGCCAGAGAGGCAAAGTGACTTATCCAGTGCCATGGCTCGATTGATATCAGCAGGAGAGGAGAGTTCAGGTGCTCCCACAGAGTTGTAATTGGCAACTGTGATGACAAGAGTGAGCAAAGTGAAATATTCGGCCATGCCAATGGTGGGAAAGCACAGGAGAGGACGCAAGAAGAGAAGAGACGGTACAACCCAGATCTCTGTCCGTCTCCTCCTGG
>PVJO010020550.1:0-31729 GCA_004026905.1 Hystrix cristata
TGGAAAGGCAGGCTCATAAAAACATTATGGTGTCCACCTTATTCACCCAGTCTGGCACATTTTGACTTTTGACTCTTCCTCAAAGTCACTGACCATAAAAGGTAAGCGTTTTGAATCAATTCAGGACATTGAGGCAGACATGACAGTGTAACTAAAGACACTCGTGAAAGAAGACTTCCCGAACTGTTTCAGAAAGTGGCAAGAATGACAGTGTTAAAAAGGATGGGGTAAGTGTGTTTGAAGCTAGGGGGAGTATTTTGAAGGGGATTAATGGCAGTGTATCTTTTACTGTAATAAATTTTTAAAAATTAAATATTCATTATACAGTTTAATTATACCTGATAGGAAAGATGTAGAAAGAAGAAGTCAATGGAGATCAAATGGGAGACAGCATCTGGTGCTTATCAGCAGAGTGAGAACAAGCGTGAGATGATGGCAGTCAACCTTCCCGTCGAAGGCGCTGGTCTAGCCAGCATGTGCTGGGCATGGCGCACTCAGGGTCTGTGCCCCAGGGAGCTAGTGTTCTTGTTGGGGATACAGATTTGTCACCAGTAATTGGGGACGATGGTATTGGGCATGGATCATCTCATTGGGGCCTCTGTGCCGTGCATCTCTGCAGTGGTGCAGGTGACACTGCAGGATGATATTTAGTGTGGGAGACATCCAGTGAGTGGTTTACAAAATGATCTGTACCAGCTTTAGATTTTTATTTAGTGAAGTTAAAACTGTTTATTATTTCAGACCTGCCAAGAAATGGGACAGTGCTGCTGTCCAGTACTTTCAGAACATCCTGAAAGGTAAGGCTGTGCATTGTGTTCACTGCAGGCTGCTTTGAACTGACACGTGGCGGTGCCTTACCTTTCTGTCAGCAAGGGGGTTTGAGATGTGCCTGCCAAGCTCTTGGCCCTCCTCAGATGGGTTTCATAAATTACGTGAAGCTTCTTTACTCCAAATTTACAGTGACTGCACCCAGGAGTGGAAATTTGTGGGTGGATGTGGATATCAGCAGTAGGCAGCCGAAATTGGAAAGGGACTATTCTTGTGGATGTGCCCCTGCATAGTAATAATCCTTGCCTCTTAGCTTGCTTAAAAATTTTAGCACTGCAAAATACACTGATGAACATTTTATTGAACAACTGATGAAAAGCTGACCTTTTTAAATGAGCAAAGCTGACCTTTTTATATATTGCATAATAATCATTATTGCAAGTTTAAAATATATAAGATGCCTGGCTACTTAGGGTGCTTTATTTTATTTAAGTGAGTATAAAATATAGTCCCTTTCCTACCATCTGTCCTACCTTCTGGTAGTGGCCATTCCTCTCTCTGAGTGGGTGTGAGGTACCTGGGATGCCTCTGGGTACCTGGTTAGTCCTGGCCTGTCCTGTGCTAGCCTATTGTCTAGGTAAAGGAAAAGCCCAATGCTTTGAACCTAGTTGATGTGGAAGGTTGGGGAATGTCACTGGGTTTGCAGTCTGGGCCTTGCATGTCCGTTAAGGGATGATGGGAGATAGGAATATGGGTTAGAGCAGTGGTGGTGAACCTGTGGCACACATAGGCTGTTTATTACCATTGAAAGCCCTAAAAGGTGAGCCATCACTGGTTTGGAGGAAGCACACTGCCTGGGGTTGAATTTAGCCCTCCTCCTATGTAGCCTTGAACGAGATACTTTCTCCGAGCCTGGCCTCTTCACCTGTAAAATGACAATAACAGTACTCACCTCAAAGAGTTAAGGAAAAAATAAATGAAATATGGTATATAAATGGCTTGGCACAGTGCATGATAGATGTCCATAAACAGAGCTGCTTCTTAAGTCCTAAGTTTCTGATAGCACAGCCAAGAAATCGGATCCATAGGGCATTTGGAGGGAAGACGGGGCACTCAGGTGAAATGTGGTGACTGGAAGTTTGGATCTGAGGAGAGAAGTTAGAAAAGTAGTTCAGGTTCTCATAGGCTGGCAGAAGGACCCTGTTAATGGGGACAAAGGATATGCAGCCCATTCCAGTGAGGAGAGTCTTTTGTTTAGATTGCTCACCCCTGCTGCTGCTTTTGTTCTGGGAGCCACTGGCCATTTTAGCACTGGGTACTCTTAAGTGGTTTGCAGAGGCTGGGGAATGACCTTAATTGCTTCAAGTATGTGTTTAATATCAGCTCATTTGTGCTTTCATATTTATGCCTTTTAGCAGCTACCCAGGTGCAAGCCAAGTTATGTGCTGTGGAAGATGATACTTTTGAGGTTTACCTTTATGTAACAATAAAAAATGTAAAAGTAAGTGAAAGAATTGCATTTTAAAAATATTTTATCATTATCTTAAATTTTGCTTTAATAAACAATAAACACTAAAGAAAATAGTATAATTTACACAGCATAGAAATTGTTTTTGTTTTTTGAGACAGGGTCTCTCTATTTAGTCTAGGATGGCCTTGAATTTAGCCCAGGCTTGCCTCAAACTTCTAGTCCTTCGCCCTCAGCCTCCCAAGTCCTGGGATTACAGGTGTGTGCCACAGCCAGAAACTATTTTAATGTTTCAAGATCTGGCTGAGATCAGAAGTTAGCCACGATTCTGTTTCTGTGTTTTGATTACTTTAAAAATCACTTTGGCATTTTACCAGATGGCATCTCATTTAGTAGTGAACAAGAAATTATTCCTGTGGTGATGAGTATGAAATGTTTTCTTACAGGACATAGTATCTATGAATATACTCACTTGCTGTGGTTCACTGCTTTTTGAGATTTTCTTATTGTAATTTGTGCTCGTTGTAAAGAATTCAGCTATCATAAGTGTAGAAAGAAAGGGGGCATGATATGTGAGCACAGTCTCCCTCCCTCATAGGGGCTGCCACATTTTGCTGGCTACTGTTTCTGCAGGTGGTGCAAGATGCAGCTCTGTGCACAGGGCACAGACATACAGCCGCCCAGAGTTCACAAAGGGCACCTTACTAGGGACTCCCTCCCTTCCTCCCTTTTTTGTGGCAGGAATGGAACCCAGGGCCTCACACATGAGAAGCACACATTCTGCCAATGAGCTACACCCCCTGTTCCCACCTAGGGTCTTGAAACATTTTTGGTTTTTGTTTTGAAATAATTCTAGACTCACAGAAGAGATGCAGAAAGAATGTGGAGATTTGTGTGTGTGCTTTACCCAGGTTCTCCTAATGTTGATTATACCGAATCATAGTACAGCCATCAAAACCAGAAAGTTAACATTGATAAAATACTGTTTTTAAAAATTCTCAGACCTTATATGAATGTTGCCAGTTTCCCTGCTACCTTGCCTTTTTCTGGTCTAGGAGCTGATCCAGAACCTGGCATTGTTTCTGGCTATCATGTCTCCTTTGTCTTCTCCAGCCTGGACTGTCATCAGTCTTCCTCACCTTTCATGCCCTCAACACTTCTGGAAGTTCTGGCTGGCTGTTGTGTGGGATGCTGTTCAAGTTGCCTTCACCTGATGTTTGCTCATGATTAGTTGAGGTGGCACATTTTTGCAAGAACACTCCACAAGTGATGATGCCCCATTTTCAGTGCCTCCTTGTGGGGCATTCATGCTGGGAATATGTCTAACTGCTAGTGATTATTTAAGTCGATCACTTGGTTTATGTAGTGTTGCCAGGTCCCTCCTGCTCAGAGCTGCTGTTTTTTTTTCTTTTGAAATTAATTATAGGGAGATATTTTGAGACTGTGCAAATATCCATCAATGGTTCTTGCTTATAAAAGTTAGTACTGTGGCTGGGCATGGTCCAGTACTCAAGAGGCTGAGGCAGGAGGATTGCTGTGAGTTCAAGGTAAGCCTGAATTACATAGCAAGACCCTATCTCAAACAAACAAAAATTAGTACTGTGGTGTTGGCCTATTTCCATCAATCCATCTGTGTTTTTAATTGGAATTCTTCTGTAACAAAGACCTGTCCCCCAGCCTCCATTTGTTAAGTTATTCACCACTTTATGTTACTATGGATTTGGTTATTTTATTTGGAGGTTATAATCCATTGCTTCTATTATTGTCTCACTCAGATTTGGGGCATTAGGAGTTTCTTCGCAGTGGCTCACATGTCCTTTCAAGGTGCCAAATCATTTTTTTAACCCTTCCTACTTTGTAGTGCCACAGTATCATTTTGTCATTTTCTAACCCCAGCCCTGGAATCATCCACTTCTCCAAGAAGCTCCAGCTCCTTTTATTAAGGAGTATAAGATGAGGGTACTACATGTGCTGCTGTAAAGTACCATGGAGCACATGTCCTCTCAACAGAAAGAGTTACACATTATACCACTTAGACCACTGTCATCTTTGCCTGTATCCAGAGCTCTGACTCCTCCCTGTAATCAGTGTCTGTTCTAACCCTTGTTTTTCCTTATTCTTAACACCTTCTTCAAACAGTGAGAAATCCCCTCTTGTTAGCCACAGTATATTTATTTGCTCCATCCTAGTATTCACATAATTTCAAAATCTCTAGTCCACATTCCTATGAAAAAGAAATTTGTCTCTAGTCTTACATTATACAGCCAAAATGCTGTTCTCAAAATTGCTCAGGTTTTTCTTTTTCCCGCCCTCTTCAGTATGATTGTGTTATTCTTTTGTAGCAAGGTTCTTTTGGCACTACTCATATTGCATTTTGGATTCCCTATATCCTGGTTGATTTTACCTGTGACTCTTCACTGCTTATTTTGCATATTGGTAAAAATACTACAGTATTGGCTATGGGACTAGTTTTGTAAAATATCTCTTCTAAAATAAATTCTCTACTGACTTTCCTCTTTTCAAAAATTAGGTCCCTCTTTCTCATCATGTTCGTTGGATGAGTTAAATTTATTTCATGGTGGTGCAGTGCAGAAGGCAGGGAGGACCATGCTTAGCTGAGTTAGAACTTACTAAGGTAGGCACAAGTCATAATTGCCAGAAGATTAGGGCCAACAACCCTTTTCCACCTCCCAAAAGAGAGTACAGAGATATGTCTTAGGGGGTTCTCAGTTTGGGCCTGTCATCTTTCATTCAGCAAAATTAGATACATCTATATTGCTGCATGTATCAGTGGTTCATTCCTCTTACTGTTAAGAACTTTCCTTTATGTGGATATGCTAGAGTATATTTATGCGTTCTCTTGTTGATGGATGTTTGACTTGTGGCCAGTTTGGGTCTATTGCAAATATTCAAGTATAAGTTTTCCCTTGGACCGATGTTTTCATTTCTCTTGGGTAAACACGTAGGAGCCCAACTTCTGGATAGTATTATAGGTATTTTAGTATAAGTGCTGCCGAAGCAAGCACAGTATTATAGGTATTAAGAAACTGCCATATTGTTTTCCAAAGTGGTTGAAGTGGTTGACTGTTTTATGTTCTCATCAGCAATGTATGAAATTTACAATTCTTTCATGTTCTCTTTGACTTACTTGTTTTTTAGAGGTGTTTTTGAGACAAGGTCTCACTGTGTAGTCTAGACTAGCCTTCAACTTGCTCTGTAGCCCAAGCTGACCTTGAACTTGTGGTCCTCCTGCCTCAGCTTCTTGAGTGCTGGGATTACAGCACTCTGACTTTTGTATGGTCATTCTAGTAGGTGTGTAGTGGTGTCTTTTTGTGGATTAGATTTGCATTTGTCAAATGACAAATGATGCCTTATGCGTATTACAATTCATATATCTTTGGTGAAGTTTTCATTCAGCTCTTTTGCCTATTTCACTGCATTGTTTTTACTGACTTCTGAGAGTTCTTTATTCTGTATATAGTCTATACAGTTTTTTGGTTTTTTTTTTTTTTTTTTTGGTGCTGGGGTTCGAACTCAGGGCCTTGTGCTTGCAAGGCAAGCACTCTAACCACTGAGCTAAATCCCCAGGCTACAAATACTTGATTTAAAAATATTTTTGTTCCATCTCTTCATTCTCTTTGGAAGAGCAGAAGTTTTAAGTTTTGATAAAATCCGACTTCTCACACTTTCCTTTATGGTAAGAGTCTCCCATAAGAGAGAGGCCAGGCTTGCTTGGCCAGGCTCTGTGAACTCTCCATATCATGAGCAAGATGTTTCTCTTACTTTATTTGGTCCTTGCTGTTCAGTAGGAGGGTTGGTGAGAAGTATTTAGTTCACTATTACCGGAAGTCAGGAGATTTATTTCTATCAAATTATGTTCTATAATATAGTTTTTCTGAAGATTGAAATTCAGGGTTAATATTTACAGTCACTTGCCCATGCTCATCCATGAAATGTTTTAACATTTTGCAGGTTTGTGTTAATGATGATCTGGTTGCAAAGAACTTTGCTTGTTATGTATCACCCACCAAGAATGAACAGCTTGACGTGGAGAAAGCAAGATTCAATATAAAGTCAGAATCATTTTCCAGTAAATTCAATCCAGCACTTACTCTTTGGCCAATGCTTTTACAAAGAAAAGATTTTCAAGGAACAAAAAGTGAGTGGATCTTCACAAATATATATTTCCTTTAAATTACTTTATTTTTAATCTTAGTATTCTGATAGAAGGTGGTGTGTAAACTTTTCCTTGTATGGAGACAGAGACTTGGACTCTGTGTAACAATTAAAGTGTAATCTTGTTGAGCCTGTGTCAGGTTTTATGGTCCTAAAGTTCCTGCAGTTTGTTTTTATGAGACCAGGGAAAAACTGTTCTCAGTCTCTTTAACATTGAGGTACATTTTTAGATGTCTAGATGTTTGTAACAATTTTAACAAAGTAGGATTTTGAATATTTAATTAGAGTCATTTATTTTTTGGTGGTTTGAGACAAGGTCTCACTATGCAGTTCAGGTTGCCCTTTAGCTCCCTGCATAGCACAGGCTGGCCTTGAACTCAGGGCTATCCCCTTGTCTCAGCCTCGCAGCTGCTGGGATTACAGATGTGCACCACAATGCCTGGCTTGGTTTTTTATACACTTTTAGAAAGAGCTTTTCATGGCAAATGACCTTAGCATGAAAGTCTGAAGAGTTAGTCATGGACTGTGGAAAACGATTTTTAATGTTCCTCTCTGCTTCTAGACTTTAAACCCCTCGCGTGCTGCTGCCCTCTTCTTAGGACTTCTTTAATTTTTTAGTAAAGAAAGGGCAGAAGTATACCAACAAATTCACCTTTTTATTTCGTGGTTTAATTTTGAAAGTTCTTCTTGCAGATTCACATGGCTCAGATTTTCTGGCACAGTCTTTCCAGTGCACACAGTGCAAGGATGGTGTTAGTGACCTTGGGCCAACTGCTGCAGTACTGGGTGAGTCCTGCCTGTTTGGTTCATCTAGTCATTCATTTATTTTGGTGCTGGAGATTGAATTCAGGCCTCACATGCTCTACCAGTGGGCTATACCTGCAGCCCCTTAACAGTCTAAGGAGTATGAAGATAACTGTTCAAACGGGCTATGGTAATTCTCTCCCCCTCATTTTTTTTTCCCCCTTAATGGAATTTATGAAAAAGTGCTGACAGTGATCATTAACCCTACAGTCTGCACTTAGAGATTTTATGACACAGAGAACATAACAAACTTGTGAGCAGATATGGTGGTGCATGCCTGTAGTCCCAGCTATTTGGCAGGCTGAAGGAGGAGGATTGCTTGAGCTTAGGAATTCAGGGCCAGCTTGGGAAATATGGCAAGACCCATTTCAAAAAATGAAAGAAAAAGAGGAAGGGGAGGATGGGTGAATGACTGCATATGGAACAGGGATAAAAGAGCTCATATGTCATACAAATCAGTAGTGTCTAAAATGATTCACACTCAAATAGAATACATGTAATTGTTTCAAATTTGGAGGTAAGAGCCAAGTGTGGTAGCATGTGCCTGTAGTCCCAGCATTGTCTTGACTTAAATGACAGATGAGTTCTGACACCTCAGTCCACATTCACCGACTCATCAGATGTTTGTGAAGTATGCCAGGCACTGCTCTAGTGGCTCATCAGGAAAGGAAACAAAGTCTCTGCTTTTGCGAGGTTTACATCCTTTTTTTCAATAAAATTGTTCCTTTTTCTTTTGTGGTCCTGGGGATTGAACCCAGGGCCTCATGGTAGGCAAGTGCTTTACCACTGAGCTTCCTGCAACCCTGAAATCAATAGTTTCTTCAGGTTGTCCTGGCTCTCTTTCATGGAGGATGGCATTTTCAAACTAATATCTGAAATAAGGTGTGTTCTTTTCTACTGGGATGTCATTGTTTCCAGGCACTGACAGTGGATGGAGCTAGGGACTGTGGGTGTAGGTCTATATGTGTACGTATGCATATGTACACATTTGTGTGTATATCTGTGTACTAAAAACCAGGAATTTATGTATATATGTGTCTGCACATTTATTTCTTTCTTTCTATAAATATTTTGAAAACAAGGAATCTGTACTAATACATAATTCCATTTGTGATTAGTGCTGGATTGAGTCTAGTTTTCTGCTTATCCAAATTTCTAACTCCTTTCTCTGTGAGAATCTCATCTCCACTTATCTTTAATACAGTTACTGGGTCAGTCCTTTATATAAGTCACCACTCTTTCTGGTTTTCTCACTGTCCAGTCTTCATCACCCTTCTGTATTGATGCACTCCCCAGATGGAAGATCTAACACCCCCTGCTGTGGCTTCCCCAGGTTAGGCTCTGATACTTCAGACCTCCGCCCACCGATGGGTACTTCCTCATTTCACTGGAGCTGGGACACCACTCTTCTCATCCTGCCTGGGCTCTGTATTTCCACACTCGGTCGTTCCTTCTTCCTAGCCTCACAAGGGCCCCCTCCACACCCTGTTTGGATCTAATACCTTGCTCCAGGCAACCTACTCCTTCACTAATGGGTGTGTACCTCCCTCTGCTTGGGTTGTCATCCTGTTCTTGGTCATGGTGGCTCACTCCTCACCAGTGCAGATTGGATGCCCTTTTCTCTGTCTGTCCCCTTAGGTTTTCTGGGAATGAAGTGTAGGGAAAAAGAAAGGGCTTCTATTGGAATTTTATGGCCTTTTTTTTTGTACTGGTAATTGAACACAGGACCTTTGCTCTGAGTTACACCCCCAGCCTTTTTTATTTTTTATTTTGAGGTAGAGTCTTACTAAATTGTTAAGTTAGCCTGCTGGGCTTGAACTTGCCATCCCTTTTACCACAGCTGCCCAGAATAGGGGATTTAGGCATGTGTTCTTTTTAGTTCTTCTACTGATGACCTTTAAACACCACTGTTTTTCCTTTAACTTTTCCTGTCATCTGTCACCAGTACTTTTGCACTGTTTGCATTTGGTTTGGTCTGTAGATTTTTTAAACTTACTTTTTAAATATACTTAAGGAGGAAGTACAGAGAGTTCCCATATGCTTCCTGTTTTAGTTACTTTTCTCATTGCTGAGACAAAACACCCAATACCACAAGTTAAAGGAGGAAAGGTTTATTTGGCTCACAGTTTATAGAGGTTTCAGTCTGTAGTTGACTGGCTCCAACGCCGAGTGGCCTGGCAGAACAGCATAACACATGAGAAACAGTCCATAGCAAGCAGGCAGGCAGGCAAGAGCACATTAGTCCTCTTTCTGTCTTTTATGTTTTATGCAGGCTACTTGCCCTAGGGTGGATGTAGCACTCACACCCTTAATCCTAGCCATAACTACGCCAGACCAACCAGTGGACTGATGTAGTAATCACACACCCTGGATCCTAGCACCACACACTAGATCCAGCCGCCTCTGGAAAAGCCCCACCTATGATGGCATGGGACTTTGGGAGGACATCTAGACACAAACCCTAATGCTTCTCCACCTACAAACACACATCCTCCCCTATTGTCAACATTCTGTACCAGAGTGATACAGTTGTTAGAGTGGGTAAACTTACACTAACTTGGCATTATCATACAAAGCCAGTAGTTTACAATAAGGTTCACTCTAGGCATTATACATGCTGTAGGTTTAGATAAATTTGTACTGATGTGTATTTACCATTGTAGCATATCAAATGGTTCCACTGTTCTAAAAATTCCCTGTGCTTTGCCTGTTTATACCTCCCTCCCTACCCTCTCTGGCACCCACTTTTTTCTTTACTGTCTCTGTAGTTTTACATTTCCTTGAATGTCATGCATTTCAGTCATACAATATTAGCCTTTTAAGGATGGTTTTCTTCACTTGGTAATATGCATCTAAAGCTCCTCCATGTCGTTTCATGACTTGGGAGCTCGTTTCTTTTTACTGCTGAATAATAGTCTATCATCTAGATGTTGTAGTTTACTCACTTAGCTACTGATGAACAGATTTGTCATTTTCACATTTTGGCAGTTATGAATAAAGGTCTACTATAAGCATTTTGTGGGTTTTTGTGAAGCAATGGGTTTTCAGTTCATTTGGATAAATACCAAGGAAGCATGTTCGATTGTATAGTAATGTAAGAAACTGTTGAGTTACTGTCAAACTCTCTACCTGAGTAGCTGGACCATTTTGCATTCCCATTAGTCACATCCTGACAGTCACATCAGACATTTACTGTTGTCAGTATTCTGGATTTTGGCCATTCAAATAGGCTTGTAGTAGTTTTAATTTGCATTTCCCTAGTGACATGATATGGAACATCTTTTTGCATGCTTACTTGCCATCTGTAAATCTTCTTTGGTGGTTATCTTTTCAAGGTTTTTGTTTTTGGTCCATTTTAAAGTCAGGTTCTTTGTTTTCTTATTATTGAGTTTTAAGAGTTGTTTGAATATTTTGGATACTAGTTCTTTTTCAAATATGTCTTTTACAAAAATTTTTTCATAGTCTATGGCTTGTCTTTTCATTTTTTGACAGTATCTTTTAATATTTTGTTAATTTATTAGTATTTTGTTGAAGATTTTTATATCTGTTTATGAGAGATATTAGTCTGTAGTTTTCTTGTATCTTTTTTCTGGTTTTGATATTTAGGATAATGCTGGCACCCAGAACAAGCCAGGTAGTACTCATTTCATCTGCTTCTGTCTTCTGAATGAGACTGTGGCAAATTGGTATAATTTCTTCCTTAAATGTTTGGTAGAATTCACCAGTGAACCCATCTGGACCTGGTGCCTTTGTTTTGGAAGGTTATTTGTTACCGGTTCAATTTCTCCTACACATATTTCCCCATTGTTGAAGAAATGTCCTGATGCTCTATGAATTATGTGGCAGTTTTTTGTTCTGTTGGGAACAAAAAGTGTTCCCTCTGCTCATTCCAGGGTCTTCTTTCCAAGGCCTCAGGTATAACTGCATGTGCCGTGCAATGCTGGGCTGTGGACTCTGACACTTGCTCTTTGCTACTCTTTCCCCTCGTACTCTTGCTGCCTGGGCCTTGGAGACGTCCATGTCTGTTTTCAGTTCTAGGAGACTTCCAGGCTGCTTCCAGGTTCCACCTGCTGCATCTTGGAAGCTCTTACCTGGTGGTAAGCTTTGGCACTCGTAGTACTGATCTCATTTCTTTCCCATCTCTTAGGGACTGCTGTCCTATACAGCATAGTGCAGCATCTGGAAACTTGTTTCACATATTTTATCTGCTTCTGTTTGGAAGGAAAGACTCAGTCCTATAGATTCATCTTGGCTAGAAGCTAAACTCTATGTAGTATCATGTCTTCAGAATCCCCCTTTTGGCTGGGCATAGTGGTGCATGCCTATAATCCCAGCACTTAGGAGGCTGAGGCCAGAGGATCGCCCCAAGTTTGAGGCCAGCCTGAGCTACACAATGAGTTCAAGGCCACCCTGAATTACGTAGTGAGACTCTGCCTCGAAAAACCAAAAAAAAAAAAAAAAAAAATCCCCCTTTGTCTTTAGTACTGCCTTGGACAGATGTGCATCTTCCAGATCCATGATTTGAACAATTCTGCTGGACTTGTCAATGTGAGAAGCAGCAGCTCAGAAGCACCCAGACATTGTCTTGAGTAGACTCACTCTTTCTGAAGGTCCAGCCTGTCACACCTCCCATGTTGCCCACAGCCCTTCTTCCCAGGTGCTCTGCTTGGTACCCTACTCTCTATGCTATTTATTTCTCTGAAAGTTGTGGCTGACTCAGGTTCAGTTCTCAACATTTTCTGTTTCTGGTAACTAACTATGCAGTTGTCTGATCTTCCTGTATAAAAATGTCCTTCTTACCACTCAGTCCTATTTACCACTGGGGCTTCTCTTTTCTTCACTGCTCTCTAGGTGGGTCCTCTGTGTGCTGGATCCTCCAGTGTCGCCTTCCTTGGTCCCATCTGTTTAGAGAAAGCACAACCTCAAGTGACTTCCTCCTCGGAAAGAGTCCTCATGGGAGGTGAACTTTTTTCATCTTTCGTATGCCTGAAAATGCTTCTGGAGTGTCCTGCCCTGTTACATATACCCTTAGCACATAAGGAAGGACTGGATTCTGGGTGGTGTTTTTTGGTTTTTTTTTTTGGTGCCCAGGATCAAACTCAGAGCTTTGTGCTTGTGAGTGTGAGGCAAACACTCTATCCACTGAGCTAAATCCCCAGCTCCTGGATCCTGGGTTTAAAATCATTTTTCTGATTATTTATGTTGTTGCACATGATTTCATGTGCTTATTGACAGTTTGTCTACTTTCTTTTTTATGGGAGTGGTGCTAGGCAAGCGCTGTACCACGCCTGACTTGTAAGAAGCCTGAGGAAGCCAAATTGTAAGCTCTTAAATATTCATATATCTACCACTGTATCTGTTTCTCTAGAGAATACTAATACAGATTTTGGTACTGGGAGTGGGGTGAGGATGCCTCTGCTGCTGTGGGTGGGGAAATCTCTCCCTCTGGCAAGATAATCTCATTAGCATCTAAAAACTCAGCATCTTCAACTTCCTCAGGATCCTCCCAAACATCTCCATCCCAGTTCACAGGATCCCACTCTTTACCGATCAGTGCTCTCACCTTTGCTTCAGATACCCTTTGAGGCTGAGCGTTAAACTTACATTGTAGTTCAGCTAATCGAATTATGAGGGCTTGTGTTTGGGTTTCTGCTGTTTCAGCCCTGTGGCTAAAAGACAGGAGATTGTCTTTCAGGACACACGTAGAAACTTTTAAATTTCTTACATGTGTCTGGAGTTGGGAATTTGAATTTTTGAGCTCCGTATTTTCCTTCATTAGTTTGTCCAGAGATGCTAAGACCAGCCAGCCAGCATCATTGTATTTCCGGCTCTGCCAAAAATGTTCAAAACTTTGGGATGCGGATTCCGTAAATTCCTGACAATTCACAAGTGGCGAGGTAGGATAATCAAATGGGTTTATACTGTATATTAAGTTAAGCATTTCACGCCAAGGATCATTAGCATTCCCCACAGTATTAGGGGGAGAGATCGTGGCATCTTCAGGTCTTGCCAAATTAAAGAGGCGACTCCAGGAAGCCCGAAAGCCCTTAAAGAATTCCATTTTTACAGTTCTGCTTCTCTAGAGCCGCTCCCGGTACCAAAATCTGTATTAGTTAGTATTCTCTAGAGAAACAGATACAATGGTAGATATATGAATATTTAAGAGCTTACAATTTGGCTTCCTTAGGCTTCTTACAAGTCAGGCGTGGAAGCATGCAGAGGGTCCGTCTGCAAGCTGGAGATCTGGAGGGCCCAGCCGAAGGTCTGGAGGTCCGAAGGATCCAGGCGAAGGCCTGGAGGCCTGAAGGATCCAGGCGAAGGTCTGGAGGCCTGAAGGATTGAGGCGAAGGTCTGAAGGGTCCAGGCGAAGTTCTAGAGGTCCGAAGTATCCAGGTGAAGGTCTGGAGCTCCTCCAAAGGAAGCAAAACCGATCCAAAGAAACCGGCTGGGCTATATCCCTCTTCATTTCCCCTTTATACCATCTAGGGAATGGGCCGGCCTAGGTTGGATCTTCTACACCCTGGGGTGTAGAATTGCTAAACCAATTTAGTTAAGCTTCTCTTACAAATTGACACAATCAATCAACCATCACAACCACTGAGTTAAATCCCTAACCCCTGTCTGGTTTTTTTTTTGGTGTGTGTGAAGTTTCTGTCCATATCTTTATCCATTTTTTAACAATCACATTTTCTTCTTTTAAGCTTTGAGAATTAATTTGGTATACAAGTCATTTAGCAGATGAAAGAACTATATCATATGAATACATTTTCTCCCAGTCTGTGGCTTGTCCTTATCTTTTTGTAATGGTGTCTTTCAAAGAGCAAAAATTTTTAATTTTGATAAAGTCAAACTTAACAATTTTTCATTTATTATTTTGTGTCTTCTAGGAAATCTTTATTTTCTATTTTTGGCTTTTATGTTTAGTTCTCTGATCCTTTTCAAGGTAATGATGCATTGTAAGGGTCGAGGTTTTTTTCATTTTTGTTTTCTTCTCTGTGGACATCCAGTTGTTCCAGTGTATATTATTTTTGTTGAAAAGCATCTTCAAGATAGGTTCCTGGAAGGAGGATTTCTCAGTCAGAGAATGATTTTGTTATGTTTCCAGGACCCTCTATCAATGGGATATCATTTTGGAGTCTGGCTGGGGTCTAGAGAATTCTGTCAGTATGCACACAGTTTCACCAGCAGAGTTTTTGGACTTTGTACCATCTCATTTGGTGTGTGGGGGTGTGTGGTTTTTTGGGACAAGGTTTCTCTCTGTAGTCCAGGCTGGCCTTGAACTTCGAGTGATTCTCCTGCTTTATCCTCCCAAGTCTGGGATTACAGGTGTGTGCCACCACACCCGGCTCATTTGGTGTTTTTAATCGACATTTATTGATCACTGGTGGTGGCGGTGGTAGTGGTGGTAATGCTGGGGATCAAGTCCAGGACCTTGGTCATGTTAGGCAAGCCTCTACCACTGAGCTACGTTCCCAACCCCCACTGACCATGATTTTTATTTGGTCTTTTTCCTTTGTCCTCTTGGACTGAACAGTTTTCCCCTTTACTTTTTCATATGTCATATTTCTTTCCTCTGAGCCTTAAATTTTTTATGTGAACTTCCTAACGAACTTTCAAAGAAACCATTATCAATTCTCACATTGAAAATTTCACCTATTTTCTAAAGTTCTTCCCTTTCTGTTCTGTTTTCTAGAATTTTAGTTTTAATGTAATACTGTTTGTTATGGTTTGTTTCCAGATGTTCTTCCAAAGCCTCATGTAGTCACAGGAGGCTGAGTCTAGAGTGTATGATGCTAGGAGTAAGGGCATGTAATCACTGATTGGTTTGGCCTAGATAAGATTGGTAGTAGCCTGGATAAGATAGAAGAGACAGAGGCTTGTCTATCTCTCTTCTTGATTACCTTGCTTGCTTCTGCCTGTCTGCCATGCCACCCTGCCTTGGAGCCAACCAACTATGAACTGAAACCTCTATGAAATGTAAGCCAAATAAACCTTTCTTCCCTTAACTTTGGGTGTCAGGTCTTTTGCCTCAGCAACAAGAGAAAAGAAAGAAAGACACTGTTGTACGTAATTTTTTTTGAAATAGGGTCTGTATATCTGTACATAAACATTTTTGTACTGTTTTTCTTTAAGTTCTTTGCAACTGAACTGGTTTGGTAGTTAGAATGCCATATTTGCTATTTATTAGCTGAGTTAACATGGGTAAGTTCTTTGACCTCTCTGTACCTCATTTTCTTCCCCTTAAAAAAGAGAAATAATTATGTCATATGGGAACTATGTAGAATTTAAAAGAATAGTTGCATGATACCTGTCATACAGAATTAGTTAATTTATATAAAGCACTTAGAGTAGTTCTTGACATATACTAAGCACTAAGTAAATGCTGGATTTTGTCCATTTTATCTTCTCCAGGCTCACCATGTGTCAATCCCAGCATCACATTCTTGATCCCAGGAGAACTATGCCAAACCAATCACACACTCTAGATCCATCCACTTCTGATAAAGCCCCATCTATGAGTGCATGAGGCTTTGGGGGGGTACATGTAGACACAAACCATAACAGTATGGTAATTGTTTTTGTTTTCGTTTTGGTGCTGGGAATCGAACTCAGGGCCTTGTGCTTGCAAGGCAAGCACTCTAACCACTGAGCTAAATCCCTAGCTCCTGTAATTGTTAAGGTTAATGTAGTACTCAGGTTTTTACTCTCCTTCAACATTGAAGATAGTACGTAATATTCTACTAAATCTTTTGGTCTGTCTTTGTAATTGGTATATTTTCTTGATGACTTTTTGGATTTTTCTCTTTATCTTTGATATCCTGCAGTTTTTTACAGTATATTGTGAAGTAGATGGTGCAAAATGTATTCTATTGGTATTTAGAATTTTTCAGTTACAAAATTCATGTATTATAACTTGTATTTCTGAAATGTAGATGTCAACATTTTAAAAGATTTTTTCCTTCATTCCTCGTTTTTCCGAATCTTTTAGTCAAAAGATTCTTCATCTGTCATCCAGTTCTCTTGGCCTTTTTTTTTTTTTTAACCTTTTCTATTTTATCTTTGAATTGATTTCTGAGAGATTTTCTTTTTGTTTGTTTGTTTTTGAGATGGGGCCTTGCTATGTTGCCCAGGCTTGCCTCAAACTCCCAGGCCCAAGGGATCATCCCATCTCAGCCTGAGTAGATGGGGCTACAGGTGTATACCACTCAACCTGACAACCTGAGAAGTTTTCTTAATTTTTAATTTTATTATTTTTCTCTTTGCTTCTAGCTTAGTATTTGTCTTTTGGGTTTTCAACTTGATGACTCTTTCATATTGTTTAGAGTTCTAATTGGTTTTGTTTTGTTTTGTTTTGTTTGAGACGGGGTCTTGCTCTGCAGTTCAGGCTGGCCTTAAACTCACTATGTAGCCCAAGCTGGCCTCAACTCTATGGCGATCCTCCTGCCACACCCTCCCAAGTGCTAGGATTGCAGGTGTTTGCCACTGTGCCCTACTCTAATTGGTTCTTTTATATATTTGCCTACCTACCCAACCCACTTGTTTTAGCTCATTAATACTGTACTTTTTGTCTTTTTTTAATTAGTACATATTTGCCATACATAATGATCACATTTATTGTAGGGAATTTTTACCTGTAAGTACTATTCTTTTTTTAATCTTTCAGGTATATAATTTTTAAATTTTTGTAGTGCATATTTGTAGTACATAATGTTTACATTCCTTGTGAGGAGTTAGTACACGTTGGATATTTTAATATATGTGCTGCCAAACTGAGCACCATGTTGGATATTTTAAATAGATTTACTTTTGGTTCCTTTTCATGCTACTTTTTTTTTTTAAACCAAGAACATGTATTGGTACATTGTCCATATATTGATCACATTTAACATGTTCGTTTTGTACCTGTACATGGTGTCTCTTGGTTCTCCCCCCTCTACCCTCCCCTCCCTTCTGTTCCCTCCATCCCTATTTACAGCAGGTTTATTTACAGTTCTCCATGATTTCCCTTGCCCTTTTCTTTCCATTTTTTCCCTTCCTGCTTTTCCCCCTTCCCTCTTTCTAGTACTCCTCTTCTTTGTATTATTATCTTCCTTTTATATAATATCCGTTACACTACTTTGTTCTTATTTACAGTTATGGTTTCTCATATCAGAGAAACAATTCCATGTGTGCTTATGAGTGTCTGATTTATTTCACTTAATAGTATATTCCCAAGGAACATCCATTTACATACAAATGGCTCTAGTTTATCCTTCTTTATGGCAGTGTAGTACTCCATTGTGTAGAAAAACCACATCTTCTTTAGCCATTCATTGGTCGTTGGGCATTTGGGTTGTTTCCAAGACCTAGCTATTACAAACTGCGCTGCTATAAACATGGTTGTGCATATATGTCTGTGGTATGATGATTTTAATTCTTCTAGAACAATTCCCAGTAGGGGAATAGCTGGATCAAATGGAACCTCTAGTTCTAGTTTTTTGAGGAATCTCCATATTGGTTTCCACAGTGGCTGGACCAGTCTGCATTCGCACCAACAGTGGAGGAGGGTTCCTTTCTCCCCACAGCCCCTCCAGCATTTGTTGCTGGTTGATTTTTTCATAGACGCGATTCTTTCTGGAGTGAGATGGTATCTTAATGTTGTTTTGATTTGCATCTCACGAATGACTAGTGATGTTGAACACTTTTTCATATATTTATTTGCCATTTTTATTTCTTCATTTAAGAAATGTTTATTCATTTCAGTTGCCCATTTTTGGATTGGGTCTTTAAATTTGGGAGGTTTAATTTTTTTGAGTTTTTTATATATTCTAGATGTTAGACCTTTGTCTGATGAATGGCTAGTAAAAATTTTTTCCCATTCTGTGGTTTTTCATCCTGCTCTATTGGTGATTTCTTTTGCTGTGCAAAAGCTTTTTAATAGCATGTGGTCCCAAGCACTGATTCTTTATATTGTTTCCCGTGCAGTCTGGGTTCTGTCCATAAATTTTTTCCCAACCCCTATGTCTTCAAGGGTTCTTCCTATTCTATTCTCCACTAAACTTAGTGTTTCTGTTCTAGTGTTTAGATCTTTGACCCACTTCGATCCCAGTTTAGTGCATGGTGAGAGACATGTATCTAGTTTTAGTTTTCGACATGTGGCAAGCCAATTTGTCCAGTACCATTTGTTAAAGAGGCTATCTTTCTTCCAGTGAGGATGTTTGGCTCCTTTGTCAAAGATGAGGTATTTGAGTGCATTTGGAGTTGTTTCTGCATCCTCCAATCTATTCCATTGATCCTCAGGTCTGTCTTTTTGCCAGTACCATACAGTTTTTATCACTGTAGCTTTATAGTACGGTTTTAGATTGGGGACTGTGATGCCCCCTGCCTTTCCCCTGTTGCTTAGAATTGTTTTTGCTATTCTGGGTCTCTTTTGGTTCCAGATGAAATTCATGATTGTCCTTTCTAATTCTTTGAAGTATGTTGGTGGTATCTTGATTGGAATTGCATTAAATCTGTATAATAGTTTAGGAAGTATCATGCTACCTTTTTTTTGAGACAGGGTCTCTGTGTAGTTCAGGCTGGTTTTGAACTCACTATAAAACCCAGGCTAGACTCGAACTCATGGAAATTCTCCTACATCAGCCTCCCAAGTGGTGGCTTTCAGGCTACTTTTTAATCCCCCCTTTTTATCATTTATAATGTCACTGAAATACTCTGTGATTTTTATTTAACAGCTTATCTTTTTAAATTTTTTATTAGTACATGTTTGCAGTACATAATGATTACATTCATTGTGGGAAGTTGGTACATGTGCATAACACAAAGAGTTTGTCCTATATGTACATTTTCTCTTGGTGAATTTCAACTACCACCTCCATTTCTGGCTCCAGATCAGAGTTTGTATTTTTGACTGAAAGGTTGCCCTGAAGAGATATAATTCCAGGCCCCAAGACCACGTAACATATAGTACTTTAAGGAAGGACTAGGCCAATTTATAATCTTACACATTTCTGCTGTTAGCTATTACTGTAGTGATTTGTATTGTTTAATGGGTGAAAGTCATAACTCGTTTCAATATGTATTTCTCTTACTAATAGTTAAAGAGAACACTTCTAGTATGGTCTCAGTAGTTCCCTAATGAATGATCACTGAGTTGAGTTTCCTTTGTTTTTTTCCTTTCTTTGATGTTACGGCTCAGTTTTTACCCAGCTATCTGAAGATATTTGCAGTCACATTTCTGGCAGTTGATACTTGCTTTTGCATGAGACCTTGGTTGGAGCTGTCACCCAAAATCCTACCATAGCCTGTCCATGGGGTTGCTTGAGCTTCCTCACAGCATGGCAGCTGGGCTTCAGAGGTGCATATCCCACATGTGTTTGTGTGATATAGCTTTAGAGTTGCATCACATCACCCCCACATTGTTTACAAACCCACCCTGGTTTATGGGGAAGAAATATAGGTCACATCCTCTCAGTGGGAGTCAGAGTCATGTTGTAAGAAGACCATATGTGTGGGAGACAGTTGTGGCCTTGTTTGGAAAATAGTCTGCCAAGTTGGGAAAATAAATTATATTTTATTCTTGGTAAAATGGTATGGGAATTTTTAGAACTTTAACAGTAAAAGTTGAAACAAGATTTTAAAATTTGATCCCCTTGAATGAAGTTTAATAGAAAACCTGATTCCATAATAATTTCATGTATTTTACAGTGGTATTTGTTTGTATTCTTTTTTGGTTCTATTTTCTATCAGTATTTTTCAAAGTAGTTTTTTATTTATCTTGCAGATAAAGCTGTAAAATGGAATATGGATTCATTGAGAGACTCACCTAAAAAAGGATCTGAACAGCAGCAGCAGTGCATCTCTTTAAAAGATGTAAATAAGGTTGTATTTTTTAAAATGTTCATTAAATATAAAGTTCATATAATAATGACATTCTTCTATTATGAACCAAAGTATATTTCAACTAAAAATATTTGGCTATGGCAGTTTTATTTGTGAAAACGTATACTTTACATGTTGGCTTATTTTGCTAGTTTTTTTTGTTTTGTTTTGTTTTTTGTTTTTTGTGCCAGGGATTGAACTCAGGGCCTTGTGCTTGCTAGGTAACCACTCTAACCACTGAGCTAAATCCCCTTGTTGGCTTATTTTGAAAAAACAAGGTAACTCAGTCCCTTTCTGGTCAAGCTCTTGTTTTTGCTGAGTGATGGCCTCTCTATAAAATCAGGAATTTAACATCATTTTAATAAGGATGTGAATATCTGGGATCAGGGGCCACACTAATAGTTAATTTCAATTCTAAATTGCCTTCTAGTTCTTTGCACAAGCCAGATGAAAGTTCTTGTGGGACATTTTAAATGATAATTATCTAAAATGCCAGATGCCTACTATTTAGACATTTCAAGCTAGTGATTATAGTCATAGCATAATCATCCAACTTGCCAGGTCTTTGTCTCATCTTCTCTGTGTGTACATGAAAATTGTCCAGAATGGTTGTTTGACAATTTCTGTAGAATTTTGGTTCCAAAAGAATATATATCCTGTTAAACATACATATTCTTTCTGAATATTTTTTGTAGTGTGGTGAATCTTCAGCTTACTGGCCAACAAAAAGAGGCATAACCATATATGCTGATCCAGATGTATCAGCAGCAAGGTATGATTTGAAAATTCAGTGTCATCCACTAGCATTTTAGGTGTAATACATGGCCTGATGTACTAAGTCATCCCCTGGTATCCTTGGGGGATTGGTCCCATGTCCTGGTAAATACCTGTATTGGCTCAAGTCTTGAGCATAGAATGGTGTAGTATTGCTTATAACCTAGTCACATTTGTCCATGTACTTTCAAATCATCTCTAGGCTACTTACAATACCTAATGTAAATGCTACATAAATAATTACTATTGTTTAGAGAGTAAAGACAAAAAAGGGCTACACATATTTTTCTCATGTATTTTCAATTGGAAATTGCTTGAACATATAGGTACAGAGCCCACAGATGTGAAGAGTCAACTGTATACTACTCTTTGTTCTAAAAAGTTAATGGTAGGAAGCTATTCCATCTCCAGAAAGGATGGCCCAGGAAAATCTGATTGATTGTATATTTATTTAAAGGAAAAATCTTGTGACAACTGGTTAGCAGTGGACTAACAACTAGCAGTGGCTCTGCAGTCTTCTTGTTACCTTGGTGAGCAAGGTTGTTTTTGTAAGGCGGAGCCAGTGAAGCCCGATAGGAGTGGGTGTGACATGAAGGGTGGGTAAATATGAGCAGGGGCAATACAGCCTGGTGGGGTTACTTGAGTTCAGCAGCTGAGTGTGCTGTCGGGAGGTGGGGCCTGGCTGGAAGAGGCAGGCACTCTCTGCCTCCCAACCGACAGGACTTGAGCAGTCTTCTTCTGCCAGACCTTTCCTCCATGTCTTCTTGCCTGGATCCTCTAAAATCTGCGAGTGACAATCAGCCTTCCTCCTTTAACTTGTGGACGGTCAGGTATTACGTGTCAGCAGTGAGAAAGTGACTAAGATACTAGTTGACAGAAAACAAAGAATGGTTTGTTATCTTCTTTGGAAACTTGACTCTACACTGTCCTCATTGAGATACACATCAGTGACATTAATAAAATCACAGAAAAGATGTCATCTACTCTTGATGTACAGAGTGAGAGCTTAAAGTTGAGTACTGATATTTCCTCCCCTCTGAACTTTATGCTATGGTTATTATGTATTGTATTTATACACATGTTATAAGGCCTTAGACTCTATTTAATCACTTTTATTTCAACAGTTAACTTTTACAGAGATTTAAGTAATAAAAGTACCATGTGTTTACCTCTGTAGTTACACTGGTGGTGGTTGCTTTTTGTGTAGGTCTGTGTTCCCATCAGATACCACTTTCTTTTTACTGGAAGGGCTTATTTTAACACTTCTTGTGTTGAAGGTCTGCGGGTGAGGAGCTGTTTCACTGTTTGTATGTCTGAAAAATTACTCATTTTAGCTTAACTTTTAAAAATATTGCTGCACTATCTTCTTGAATTATTCCTGATGGAAAATCTGTTTTCTTTGTTCCTCTGTATTAATTATATGTCCTAGTATAGTTTTATCACATTTTTATGCTTGGGGTGTATTAAGGTTCTTTGTAGCTTCCTGTCTTTCATCAAATTTAGGAAGTGTCTTTGTTCATTTTGTGTAACTGTCACAAAATACCACAGCCTGGGTAATTTATAAAGAACAGAAATGTGTTTTGCACGGTTCTGGCGGCTAGGAGTCCAACGTCAAGGCCCTGTCAGCATTGATGTGTGGTGAGGGCCTGGTCTTATCTTACCAGCTGGCTCCTCAACCACTGCATCCTCCAGAGAGGAGGAGCACTGTTCCTCACCTGGCATGAGAGCAAGGGTGAGAGGAACCTACTGCCACCCCCTTTGTTGATTTTTCAGTACTGGGGATTGAACCCAGGGCCTTCACACTGAGCTACATCCTCACTCCTTTTTTTATAGTTTTTATTATGAGACAAGTTCTCACCAAGTCAGTAAATTGCCCACACTGGACTCAGACTTTTGATCCTCCTGCCTCAGCCTGAGATTACAAGTGTAAACCAGCACGACCAGCTTCACATCCCCTCTTTTTGTGGCATTAATCCACTTATGAGAAATAGCTGAATTACCCCCAGGACCCCACTAGCTGAACTAGCTCCAGGATCCCACCTGCACATGCCTTGGACGTTAAGTTTCAATGACAAATATGGAGAGAACAGAAACATTCAAACAAGAATGTAGAGTATTTGTTGTTTTTATACATATTTTTTTCTGCTCTAGTCTCTTTCCCCTTTTGAGACTCTAATAAAAAATTTTCAGACATTATGATTTTTTAAAAAGGTTCCTGAGGCTCATTTTCAACCTTTTTTCATTAATAATTATACTGATCCTTTTCTTCTGTCATCTTTATTCTGTTACAGAGCCTCTCCAGTATACGTGCTGCTGAAGTGAATACACTGAGCCCATCTAGTGAATTTATTTTTTTCATTTCTGAAACTTTCCTCTGATTTTTTTTTAATAGTTTGTATTTCTTTGCTGAGAACTTCTGTTTTTCCATTGAAGAGTGCTAAACTTGGCCAGTTGTGATAGTGCACACCTATAATTACAGCCCACTGGAGAATGAGGCAGGAGGATTGCTGCAAGTTCCAGGCCAGCCTGGAATATACATTGAGACCCTGTCACAAATGGACAGACAAAAAAGAGTGCTAACTTTTTTTTTTTTTTAAGAGCATGGTTATACTAGCTGCATTAAAGTGTTTGATGAGTCCATTTATGAGTGCTCTTAGGGTTGGCACATTTTTCTTTTTCCTTTACAATTGATTTGATTTTCCTGGTTTTTTGTCTGTTGAGTAAAATTGGGTTGAATTCTGGGTATCTTGAATAACACGTTGTGAAACTCTGGTTTCTGTTAAGTCTCTGGATAAGGTTGGAGGCAGTGACTTGGTAAGGTTCGGACCTCAGGCTTTGCCCCAGTCTATGTGTGTGGTAGCAGTATCAGCCGTTCCCATGAGGCTTTAGAGTGTTCTGTAAGTGCCCAGCCTGGGGCTCATACTGGGTTGGAGCAGCAGGGTGTCCCCCGAGGCTCCCGTGTTCCTGGGAGCAGGATGGCCGTCATCCTCACCAGTTCTGGCTGCTCCTCTGGCCTCTTGAAGAGACTGCTGTGCAGTCTGGCTGTGGGCTCCCTGGGGAACAAAACAGCAGAGGAGTAAGAGAACAAGGGCAGTAGAGATCTCTGCACACTGGATGCAGACTCCTCATTTCCTAGTTTCTCTGGTTGCAGGGACATGTTTTCTTTGGGGTTTTAGGTGACTGACATGTTCTTCTAAGACTAGTGCTGGCCTTGGGGAAATGGAGGAAAAAAAGAAAAACACCAGGAATTCCTCACAATCTGGTGTAAAGGGCCCTCTTTTGAGTTTGCTGGCTGTGAAAGGGCCCTCTGGGAGTTTTTGATGCCTGCCTCTGCTGCCTCTCACCATTCTCAGCCAACACTGATAGGGGAAGATGCCCAAGAAATACCCTAGGCTTCTGTCTGTTGAGGGTTTTATTTCTGTCTCTCATTGCTCCATTCCCTGTGCAGAGTCCTGGCTTGTTATCAGTGGGAGAGGGCCCTGTGGCCGGCTCCAGTGTCAGGCACACTTTCTATACCTACAGGGCGAAGCCTCAGTCCTCACAGAGATCTCTTTAGGTGGACCAAATGATTCCTTACAACCACATGCTGATTTCCTCCCAGAAAATGAAGATGCTTTCAATATTGGAATAAAAGGGTTCACAAATTTTAATAACATTTTTTATTTCTAGTGCTTTAGGTCAGAAGCCAAACGAGAAATCACTAAGATTAGCTGAGAAGAAAGAGTGTGATGAGAAGAATGGCTGTGTAAAGTAAGAAGTTTTTCTTGACTTGTTTATCAAAATAATTGTAATAAAATTATAAGCAGAAGAGATTTACATTGTCTTATTTTTTTGTGGTACTGGGGATTGAACCCATGGTCTTCACATTGAGCTATATCTCTAGCCCTTTTTTATTTTGAGACAGTCTGGCTAACTTCACAGGTGGCACTCAAATTTGTGATCCTGCCTCAGCCTCTCAGAGTGCTGGAATTAGAGGCATGTTTGTGTTACTGTGCTTAGCTTACATAGTTTATTATTAACTTCAAAAATGTATTCCCATCAAAAAATGTATGTCTAGTAAAGTCTCTCATAGGCTTTGAGGATTGTTTCTTTTCTGTTCACTAGGCCAGATTTTTCATTTGAAAGCTTTTAGCTGATGTAAGTAGTCATCCTTCCTGCCCCCGATTCTCTTGGTGAAGTGAACAGTTTTATAAAATGAATTAGGTATAGTTGATTTTTTGGAGCTGTAGATTTTTTGTGGATTGGTGTTTGCTTTCTTCCCACTTTTCTGATGTTAAATGGGCCTGCCTCTCGCTTTATTAGCCACAGAGTAATAACTTCATATTTTTAACTCACAAATTATTTTCATGGTTTCTTATTTTTACATCATACTAGTCTTCAGCAGCTTGTTTTACATTCCAAGTAAGTGGTTACTCTGGAGTGCCCAGAGTGACACAGAGTTCAAGACAGCTCAGAGGTGAGTGGGTTGTGCTGTATCCACTCAGTGACCTGAGGTTGGAGGGTGTCAGCTGCACAGTTATACAGATGTTCATCTTCCTGGAGCTGCTCTGATGTCCAGCATGAGCTCCTCACTGTGTTCAGCGCTGGGGCTTTCTGGGGAGCTCATAGCACAGGGTGGGGTGGGGGGTGGCTCTTCATGCACCTAGTTTGACATTTACCTCCCAGAGCATCCCTTCACTCTGATGCCTTAAGATTTTGCTGTTCTAAATGATTTCTTTTTCTTGGAACAAAAGGCCTTTCGTTATCTGTGCTAATTTATTTTTTAAAATTATTACTTGGTAACTTACCCCTAATGTGTTCTATTCCCTTTTATTTCTGTATTAGAAAGCTCTATCTTATCTCCTGTTCTGCTGAAAGCTCTTGACTTGGAACCCACTGATAAAAAGTACATGAGTTATTACGTCCATTTGCTGTGGGTTAAGGAAACCTTGAAGTGGCTCAAGATTTAAACAGCAAAGGACAAAGAAGGCAGTGCGTTTCTTAGAAACCCAAGGGTGACTTGGTAACAGTTCGATCTGTCTCTGTGGCCAGCGTGTGGTCCTGTTATTGGCCACACTGTGTCCATAGCCTGGGGAACCGAGCATCTGTTATTTCTGGTCCGTAGTGAAGGCAGCCTGAAGAAGAGACATCTTTTCTTCAGAGATGGCCAGTTAGGGACTTGCAGGTATCATATATGAGGTACAAGCGAAATATATAGTCGATGTTCAGGTTTTTAAAATATTACAGTAAAAGACGAATTGCCATTAATCCCCTTTACCATACTTCCTCTCTCTTCGGACACACTTCTCCCAACATTCTGGCCACTTTCTCTCTTCCAAGTACTAACCAGTCCCAACCCTTCTTAGCTTCCGAGATCAGAGGAGATGTGTGTTCAGGGTGGTATGGCCGGCCGTGGACTCTTGCCACTTTCTGAAGCAGCTCTGCAAGTCCTTTTTCATGAATGTCCTTAGTTACACTGTTGTGGCTGCCTCATTGTCCTGAATTAGTTCAATACATTTGCCTTTCATGGTCATTTTGACTTTGGGGAAGGACTAGAAGTCACGCAGTACCACGTCCAGTGAATAAGGTAGATGAGACACCATAATGTTTTTACAAGACGCTTTTCTATTGGACAGCACTTGGTAGCGTCATTTACTATATTTTTAATCAAACCTCATAGAGACACTTAGAAAAAAAGACTTCTAGAACCGCTTCAGAAAGTAGTTATGATGGCAGTAATGATGGGATAAGTGGGTTTGAGGCAAGAGGGTATTTTGTGGGGTATTCATAGCAATGTGTCTTTTACTGTAATAATTTTTAAAAATTTAACATTCACCATATATTTTGATCATCCCTGTAGCTTGGTATGTGATAGTAGTGACATTAATCATGCTAGAGAAGGGGACACAGTGACTTTGGTATTTTTCCAAGATTCCTGTCTTGCCTTTGAAGGGCCATCCTACAGACCAGGCACCCCCAGCCGCCTCTGAAGCCTGCAGTTTTTCGTCCTGTCTGCTTGTCATACCAATGGCATTGCTCATCCTGTAAGGACCTGCTGCAAATTCTGTTTCTTCCTTGTCCTTCACTGACTTACGTCCTTTGCTGAACTCATTTGCAAAACCTCAGATTACAGTAAATTCAAGAAAAGATCACCCTATGTTTGGTAGTCTTTCCCTTTCTGGAGTTGCATACCACTTTTTCATTTGGAATCCTGGATATTGAGTTGGCAAAGTGTCAGGGTTCACATTCAGAGTTCAGGGGCCCACACAGCAGATATCTCTTTACAGATGTCTAGGTTTTCAAGAGACACTACTTTGTTCCTCTGAGATCTTCTGAAGATGACTGGACAGCTTAGATTGAAATTTAATTTGTTTTTTGGAGGGGTAGTACTGGGGATCAAACTCAGGGCCTTGCACTTGCTGGACAAGTGCTCTACTACTGAGCTATATCTCCAGCCCCTAAGTTTCTAATCTATTGCAGTTTTATCAGTGGCCCTCAAGTATGTGCTGGGAATGGCAGAGGAGTTTCCATTTCACTTGGTGGGTGGTGGCTCCTTGAAGCATTATTTTGAAGAGGATTTTGTGCTGGGACAGAATACTTTTATGATGAAGGTGTCTGATTTGGGTATAGAAGCATGCAGTGGGTAGCCTGCTTGCCACTCTTTTGTTGTCTGTTGTGGTTTTTATGTAAATGTCCCCCAAGAGCCTCATGCACTCATAGATGGGGCTTTTGGAAGGCAATTGAATTAAGGGGCTTATAGCTGACTTGCCGTTAGGAGGTGAGGTCTGGTTGAAAGAGTTGGGTCACTGGGGATGTGGCCTGGAACAGTGTATCTCCCCCTTCCACCTCCTCCTTTCACTTTCTATTTTCCCACCACCATAAGGTGAGCAACTTTCCTCTGCCCAAGTCCTTTCATGCTACAAACCGTGCCAGGACTGAAACTTCCGAAACATGAGCCAAAATAAACCTTTCCTTTTAGTTTCAAGTGTCAGGTATTTTGTCCTACCAACAAGGAAAATGACTAAGATATCATCTCTGATATTGGATGTAACCCAAAGCTTTTATCGCAGTTCTCTGCCATTCATGTATCCTAAGACCTGCTATAATACATGTTCTTTTATCTTCACTTGTCTTTCTATAAGCATTTGAACATTTCCTTACTTTGTACAATCCACTTATGTAAGATGGGAAGTTCCTGTAAATATACGTATTCTTTATAACGCTGCTTCTGTGTCAGAATTAGAACACCAGTGCCTTACTGACACCTATGCTGAATGCTCAACACAGGCTGTTGGGTTCTGCTGGTGGGCAGCTGTCCTTCCTGGCCATAGCGCTCTGCCAAAGTGATCGTGGATAGTGCAGACTTCACCCTTCTCTTCTGCTCTGAAGTCATAGCACACATGGTTCCTCCCATTCCCCCACTGTCCCTGCGTCAGACTCTAGTGAGCTGCATGGTCAGTGTTCATAGGCTGAGCCATGCAGGAATGGTATAACTGCTTCTCTGTTCTGGCACAGCTACTTGGCTTTCTTGAAGTTAATAAATTATTGTCTACTAATTTTTATGTATCTTTGTTGATTTATCTCCAGAACTGCTTCGTGTTGTCTAAACTTACTGTCACTATTTCTACTTGCATCTCTGGAAATCTCTCCAGAGCCCTCCCACCTGCTGTGACCTGTGCTGAGGTATCCTGTGTCTCTCTTCACTACTATCCTCACATTTCCTGCATCTTTACTGAGTTGAGGCGCTCTTTCCTGGATCTTCCATCTTCTTCATACTTGGTTTACTCCTTGTTATGGAGGAGAACATCCTCCATTAGCTTCCTGAGAAGGGAGACATAAATGAAAAAATTTTTGAAACTGCAAAAATGCTTTTAGACTGTCTTCATTTGATATTTGGGTATGAGTTTTTTGGGAGGGACGCTGGGGATCGAACTCAGGGCCTCACACTTGCTCGGCAAGTGCTCTACTACTTGAGCTAAATCCCCAACCCCTGGGTATCAATTTTTGAAGGCATTTCTACCTCCTAGTGTCCAGCATTAAAATTAAGTCCACTTCTTTCTTTGGGGGGGGTGCTGGGGATCAAACTCAGGGCCTAGCAAGTGCTCTACCGTTTGAGCTGAATTCCCAGCCCTATTAAGTCTGCTTCTTTCTTAGAACTTTTTAGTTAGTCCAAAGTATTTATTAGGGTAACGTACAGAGGGCTGGACTATACTGTTGTGGACAACAAGACAGAAGATATTCTACTGGCATATGTCTATATTGAGGGGTTTATGGAGTTTATGTAAGGTTTAAGGAACAAGATTTGTGAATGAGTTGTGCTGTGGAGTTGCCCATAGTGACAGATTGTATTCAGGCTGTATCCCTTTTCCAGAACCAGCCCATCCTCCCAGCTGCTCAGAGAGTGAGGGCCAGTATCTACCCATTTGTAAGCTGGGTCCTTTAGACACTGTCACTTTGCCACTCTCATTCCAGCCTCCCAGGAATGAGAAATGATAGGGTCCCCCACAGAGGTGAAATCAGAGAATTTAGAGTTGTAAAATATGGCTGTCATCTGATCTAATTATCTTTTTTTAAACATGTTTGTGATATATAATGAATACATTCATCATAAGGAGATAGTACATATACATACTGCAGCTTAGTCCTTTTTATTTCTCCTTCCTCTCTCCTTTCTTCTCTCTGTCTCCATCCCTCATTCTCTGTCTCATCTGCCAAAGGTCTACCTCCCTGTTTACTATTGTGTATATTTTATTTTCCTCTTTAAATTATTTGTACTCCATTGTGTATATATACCACATTGTCTTTATCCATTCATCTGTTAATGGACTTACAGGCCACTTCCAAGATTTAGCTATTGTGAGCTGTGCTGCTGTAAACATAGATGTATCCCTGCAATATGATGTTTTTAATTCTTTTTGTAGGATACCCAGGGGAAGCATAGCTGGGCCAAATGGAATTTCCATTTTAGTTTTTTAAAGAATCTTCATAGTGATTTCTATAGTGGTTGTATTAATTTACATTCCCACCAATATAGAAGGGTTCCTTTTTCCTCACAACCTCACCAACACTTCTTGTGTTTTGAGTTCATGACTATAGCTCTTCTTTCTGGAATAAGATGGAATCTCAGTGTTGTTTTGATTTGCATTTCTTTAATTGCCAAAGTTGCTCAACATTTTTTTATGTACTTATTGGTCATTTTTACTTCTTCTGTTGCCCATATTCTTACTGAGTTTTTGTTTGGGGGAGGAGGTCTTCTTTTGTGGTACTGGTGTTTAAGCCCAGGGCCTTCATCCTGAGGTACATGCCCAGCCTTTTGTGTGTGTGTGTGTGTGTGTGTGTGTGTGTGTGTGTGTGTGTGTGTGGGGTGGATATGGGTGCTGGGGATCGAACTCAGGGCCTTGCACTTGGTAGGCAAGCACTCTACCACTTGAGCTAAATCCCCAACCCCCTGAGCTAAATCCCCAACCTTCCCTGCCTTTTTTTGAGACAGTGTCTTGCTAAGTTTCTCAGGCTTGCCTCAAACTTGTGATCCTCAGCCTCATGAATAGCTCGTATTATAGGTATGTGCCACCATACGTGACTCCAACCCTTTTTTTTTTAAGAAATAAAAATTTCATACAATAAAAATATAAAAATTGTAAACATTCTATTAAACATTTCAATAAAAACCCTGTTACCCTACTTTTGATTAGTGGGGTTAGAAAGCACAAAATCGATGCTATGTTCTCCATGGCCAACCCAAAATTATGCTCCCAATCTTCAAACCCTCTGTCTTTTTTGCTTTACGTTTTCGAGTGTTTCCATGACATTATTCTCCGCTGATTTTATTGGATCTTATTTATAATATCACATTCTGAATTTATAAGTGTTTTCCTTTTATTATAGTGTCCTCTGCTTGTTTTATGTAGGTGATGTTTCTTTTTTTTTTCTCAATTCTCCAAGGTTAGGGTGCTGGTAATTTGGAGGAAAACTTTTTCTGATGATGTTGTTTCTATTTCTTACAAGTTGCACTACCTTGTTTTTATTTGGGGTGTCTGTGAGGCTAGCAGCTTTCTTTAGATGGCACATGCTTCTTTGACCGACTATTCACCTGTAACATGGGGGCCTAATGTGCCAACTAGGGTCTGAGTCTACAGTGGGGCATTGACTGAGTCTCTCTGTGGAAGGAGTTGCTGTCAGTGGGCATTATGACTTGCATGTAGATGTCCCCCTGCAAAGCTTCATGTGGTCATACATAGGTGGGGCTTTTTGAAGGAGGCTGGATCTGGAGTGTGTGATGCTGGGGTGAAGGGTGTGTGATTACTAAATTAGTCCACTGATTGGTTTGGCATAGTTCTGAGTGGGATTAAGTGTGCTCTGCCCTGGGTGTGAGTGCTACCTGCCCTAAGGGTGAGTACCCTGGATAAGATACAAGAGACAGAAAGAGGATCCTCGCTTGCCACTTGGAGCCTTCTACCTGCCATGAACTGTTTCTCCTCTGTGATGCCCCTCTGCCGTACCACCCTGCCTTGGAGCCAGCCAACTATAAACTGAAACCTCTACAAAGTCTGAGCCAAATAAACCTTTCCTCCTTTAACTTGGGGTGTCAGGCATTTTGTCTCAGCAATGAGAAAAGTAACTAAGACAATGGGGGATCTTTTGAACTCAGTCTCTGGTCTTTCACTTTAGGTGTGTCAGTTTCCGCAGTGAGGCTTCTGCTGTCTTGCCCCTCCTTTGCACAGGTATCCTGGGTGCAGAGTAGCAGAAGCCAGTTGCAGTCTCACTATTCACGATGTGCATATGAGCTTAACGCCCCTATTTCAGTGTGGTCCCTCTGTCATAGCTGTGCCTCTAGTGCCCCAGTCCCAAGAGCTCAGCTTTATTTGTCCAGAGGATCACCCTCTAGTCTTCCCCTAGGAT
>PVJO010020551.1:0-31747 GCA_004026905.1 Hystrix cristata
AGGATGCAGAAACAACCCCAGGCACACTCAAATACCTCATCTTTGACAAAGAAGCCAAACACCCTCACTGGAAGAAGGATAGCCTATTTAACAAATGGTGCTGGAAAAATTGGCTAACTACATGTCGAAAATTAAAACTAGATATATGTCTCTCACCATGTACTAAACTCAAAGTGGATCAAAGATCTAAACATTAAAACAGAAACATTAAATTTACTGGAGAATAGAATAGGAAGAACTCTCGAAGACATAGGGGTAGGAAAAAAATTTATGAACAAAACCCAGACTGCACGGGAAACAGTACAAAGAATCAGTGCTTGGGACCACATGCGATCAGGTCTGTTTCTAACATGGTTCATTTCAGTTGCTGTGAAACAGAACCAGGGACTTCTGCTCGGGGTTGGAGGGGCAATTCTGAAATACCAGTGCAAGTCATGATTTCTCTGGAACTAAGTTTCTTGCTCATGAAGTAAAGGAATTAGACTAAAGTGAGTACTGATACTCATTCTAGTTTTAAATGACTCATTTTTAAAAATTAATGTTTAGATTATCCAAAGAATGCAAGACAAACTGTTTTTATTTTAAAATTAAGATAAGTACATTTCAAAAATCTTGACTATGAATGAATATTTGAGCTGAGATTTCAATAGAGTCCTTCCAAATACTTCTTACTACAGCTACATCCAAAAAACTACCTAAGGTATTTTGTTTTTTGAGGAACTGAGTGAGAGAAATGATTGTGTAAGTAGAGGCAGCAGGACAATAAACGTTTTAAAATCAGGAAGATCTAGGGTCAGATCTTGGGATCTTGGCGATCCCAGGCTGGGAGAGTCCTACGATGTCCATCAGGGAAGAGGGATGGCTAAGCCCTCGCGCCACCGCAAAGATTAGAGATACACAAAGCCGCAGGCCTAGTGACCAATTCGTGGTAAACTCTCTAATATCATTCACTTTCTTCTCTTTCCTAGAAGTCTTTGTGCTGCAGGCAAAACAATCCTGGTTTCGGTAGAAGCAAGAGTGACATCAGTGGGCAGTGAATGCCTTGGGGCCAGTATTTCACCACAATTATCGGTGTGGGTCTTGAAGTCAGCGTTTGCCAATTCCAGCTCTGTCACTTGTTACCTTTGGATCACAGGCCATTTATTTAAATTCTCTGCCCTGCAGTTTCAGGCTTAGGAGAGTGTGGCACGACATTTAGCATGCTTATGTTCTTCAAACTAGAACCACTGCTGGATTTCGAAAAATATTGACACATATTCCTGAAGAGAGAGGAGCAAGTGATTGCTCAGTGGTCCATGAATGACACCCAGGGCTCCCGGTGTCCTCTGGGGTCCACGCGGGTCATGGAAAGCCGTGGCATTGTGGAAGGCTGTCATGTCTTTCTTGGCATGAGAACAATGCCTGTGAACCTCTGTCCCCCTTCAGGAACCAGCCTTACAGCTTCTGTGTTCAGTTAGACAAATGTTTCATGATACGGCACGGACATGCCCCGGTTATCGGGCGTCAAAGTCTTTCTCTTTCTGCTTTCTTTCTTTTCCTTCATGGAGGGGTGGATATGCTTAAGAATGTTGGGAAATCTGAAATAAAGGTGATATCAGTCCCACTGGGTATTCTAGAACTGCTTGCACAAAATAGACCCCAAAATGTTTGCTTACATAAACATCAGTTTAAAAAATTCTGGCAAAAAAAACCCCAAATTGGCATTAAATATTTACACTTTGGTAGATAACTGCTAGAATCCCAAAACACCAACATTTTTATTGTCAGAAAGCTTAAAATAAAACGCTGCTTTTAGAGCGACATTTAACACTAATGTGTGGGCTCCCTCTGCTGGACCTCAGGCCTGTGACTATGGGAGAGCCGACCTCACAGGGCCAGTCAGGGGACAGATTCTGGGCAGGAGACCGAGGTAGCATCCCAGACCCACAGTGAGACCGTGTGCCACAGAGAAGGGCTGAAATTGCTGGAATTATATTCTTGTCCATGTTAGAAAACAGGCAATTTTATTTTAAGTGGGAGACAGCAAGTTTTTGTTTGTTGCATTTTCTGTTTTCAAAGGAGGCACAGCCACTCTCTGGAGAGGGGTCACGTGTGGCAGTGGAACCTGTTGCCAGGGTAACCATGTCCTCCGTCTGAACACGTCAAGGCCAGTTCAATCCTTTGGAGATGACCAGACGATAAGATGGAACAAACAGAGGAAATGCAAATTATGATCATGCTGCTTCAGAGACAGCACAGTGCGAGGATGCTGCAGCTCTAAGATTTGTCTTCTGTTCCTGATATTCCCATCTCCCGGTGGTCAGGCTCTGGTCAGCGCTCGGCATCTCACCCGGTGCCTTGCAGGCTTGCTTCATTTGTTGAACTTGGAAGGAAAAGTGAGGACAAAATGTTCCTTCATAAAAGTATAAATTTTCTCTTCCTAGAGTCATAAAAGATTAATCCAAAACTCTATAAAAATGTTGCCTCCTTCAACTTATAGAGCATTCTTAGTAAAGTTTTCCCAGTTTTAAAAAGGCCTAATGATCCTGGATTTAGATGCTGTGTTCAAAAATGGTTGAAGGGAGGCTGTAATTAGCACAAGGCATGCTAAGTTCCATTCTGAGAACAGCAAGATCTCAGCTGGCTTAGTTTGCTTATGTGAAGAACATAAATAGGATTGTGGCAGAAGATTGGCATTGGACCGATTCCTTAGTTCAGTGTAGTTTTTCATAATGAGATGTACAAAATTAACTACACAACACATGAAACACATCAACTCATGAAAACACAACTTAAACTGTCAAGTTCATTGACCTCATGCTCCACTATTTTTTACTGTAAAATTTCTAAGTCCATAATAAACAAAACTCGACAGGTATTGATAGTGGTTCCCATATCGAAAGTGGTCACCAATACCTCACTGTATCTAAACTTAACCTCTGCCATATCTTGAGAAAGGTAACCAAAACATTTTTGTGTGATGAAAAGTCTCACAAAATTAGTAATTTCAGGGCTGCTAGTTTCTTATTTTGCTTCAAAAGCTCAAGCACATCTTTCCTCAAAGTCTTCACCCTGGAACTTTCTTAGGTACACAGGGTCGAGAAGGCATCTAGAGCTGGTACTTCGGGGGAGGGCGTAGCTAGTGCTTCCCCCATGCAGGGTCCTGGGTTCCCGTCTCCCAGGGAGCCGGAAGACTGTGTCTATGGGGGACACGGATGGACCACGACAAGGGACACAGGGCTCACAGGAGAAGAGGACACGTCTCCCGGGTTCCCAAGGCAAGCTCAGTGTGCGACAGTTTTCCTAGCATCGTTCCTCACTTCATTGGAGAGAACAGCAGCTTTAAGGGGTAAACCGTGTGCCACCCTGTACCCGGTCACCCAGTTCTTCCTGTGCCGCCATCCATTGTCCACAGCTTCATTCCCAAGTGAATTTACCTGGACCCCAGCCGCCCACACAGTACTGAAGGGGCTCTGTGGCTGACTGCCTGATTTTGCTTACCCCCAAAATTTCAAAATTTTTAGGGTCCTAACACCCTTCTTTTGCATTATACTTACTAGTATAACATGATGTAAAGAAACATCTGTCCAGTTACACGAGCTCTCAGGCTCAGCCAGCAGATCATACTTCGTCCCGTCTTTATTTCAACCGTGTCTGCGTCTGAGGAGCCGAGAGCTGGGCTCAGTGATGTCTCGGGGGCCGGAGGCAGGAGAACCACAAGTCTGAGCTTAGCCTGAGCAATTTAGTGAGACCTTATCTCAGGGCCAAAAATAAAAAAGGGCTAAGGATATAGCTCAACGCAAAGGCCTTGAGTCCAATCTCCAGGACTGAAAAAATAAAAAACGGGACATAACAAAGTGGCAACTCCAAGAACTCTGCAGGAGACACTGCACTTTAGAATCAAGTATTCAGAGAGCTCGTGTCTAAACTTCTTGGTTAGAAATTCGATCTCATCTCTCCCTTCATTCTGCTTGAACGTAGCTGCTCTTTATCGCGTGCTTCTGATGTCCAGCACTGTTTCAGGATGCGTGAGGCGGGCCTGCATCCAGGACCAAGAGTGGGAAAAGGCCTGCCACCCGCACCCCATTTCAGTTTCTCTCCCCTGTTTCTCTCTGCCCATTACAGGCTTCTACATGATGTGTGGTTGTCTGACTGACTATCCTTACTTTTTATTCTTTCTTCCCAATTAAAATGTAAATTCTCCCAGCAAATGTTTTGTCAGTACTCTATTTCAAGCATCTAGAAAGTAGTCAGCACTCCGTGTGTGCTCGCTCTGCTTCCCTTGTTAAAGGGCTAAATGAATTAATTGACTGCAGTGTCAGGTGTTTAAGCCTGAGGGAACGGCAGGGGAGGCCTCCTCAGCGAGGGCCTAGACTGGCAGAGCCACCAGGAGCAGATCACCGGGCAGGCCCAGCTGTCCCTCACTGAGCAGGTGCCGCACGGAGCACTGTGTGCCTCACAGTGCGGCACAGTGCGGAGCAGTTGCGTCTCAGGAGAGACTCGGGGTGGGGCCAGGGAGCCTCCTCCCAGCATAAATACCAGAAACGCGGCTCTCACAGCACGGGGACAGGCCTCTCGCTCTCTCCTGCTCTCCGGGCACCACCCCACTCCGGAGGGCCCCAGCCAGTGCCCCACACACCCCGAAGGCCCTGCGTCCTGAAACATCATCATCCTGAAGGTCGGGACTCGGGCGAGCAGCTACACAGACGCTCCGTCCACAGACAGCCGAGAGCCGAGCCTCTCTACACCCCGTTCCTGCACTCGCCTCCCCACTGCGGTGGACAGTGGAGCGCAGTCCGTGGACCAGTCCACCGCCTCACAGCCTCACGGCCTGCTGCACCACTGCGACCGGCAGACCGTCCAGAAAGAGGCTGAGTGTGAGATGGTGGTAGGAGTCAGAATTCCAGGTCTGGAGCTCAGGACAAGGCCCGGGACCAAAATTCCAGCGCCCTGTTGTCCAAGACAGTAGCTAGCAGCCCTGAGATGTCTGAGCATTTGACACGATCCTCTTCCAAAGGAAGAGGAGCTCTAAGGGGAAAGTGCATGCTGAATCTGAAGATGTGGTACAAACGACAGGAGATGAAGTACTTCACTTAGATTCTTGGGTGAGTTGCTGTTCCACTGGCAATGTTATTGGATGGACGCCACATGTTCCTTTTACATCTGGTAAGGTGGTTACTGGGAGCTTCAGAACCACAACGGCGGCCTGCTTTCTGTTGCTGTTGACCCTCCAGTCATTGTCATCAGGGAGCTTTTCGGGTCTGATGGCTCACAGGAGTGAGGAGATCACACGCAGACAAAGAAGCCTGCAGGTGGGGGAGAGACAGCAATGAGACGAGAATAATAGAGATGGCAGCCTCAAGGAACGAGCCAGGTCAGGAGCTGTAGAAAAGCAGAGACCTGAGGGTAGGGAGCAGGCCACAGGGTTGCTGAGGAGGGGGCTGCTTGCAGGGGGCCTCGTCCCAGGTTGGAAGCTGGTTTGAAATAGAGAAAACAGAAGGGCTCAAGATGTGTCCATGTTTACGGAAATGAAAGATGTGCTCATATCTCTAAGTGTAGGGGAAGAAACTCATGGAGGGGGAAAGAGTAAGGAAACAAAATGGAGGTGAGATCACTGATGTGGCTTGAGCTTATCAGCAGTTCTGGAGCTAATTTGTCCAGGAAAGGACTCAGGGTGCCTCCCCTGAGGGCGCAAGGAGGGACAGAACTTGGGGACGTGTTTCCTGACTTCCTGAGAGTGGTGAGTGGCGGCTGACTGAAAGCCTGGGAAGCGTGCACAGGGTGCGGAGAGGCACAGGAGCATGCGTGTTCGATGGAGGATGGCAGGCTGTGGGGCAGGGAGATGGCTAGGCCTGCACCTACGTCAGAGTTAGGGCTGAGCTTAGGAGTTAGGGTTAGGGCTAGGGTTAGGGTTAGGGTTAGGGTTAGGGTTAGGGCTAGGGTTAGGGTTAGGGTTTAGGACCAGAGTTAGGGTTAGGGTTAGGGTTAGGGTTAGGGTTAGGACTAGGGTTAGGGTTAGGGTTTAGGACCAGAGTTAGGGTTAGGGCACCTGCAGAAGCTGCTTCCTAAGCTTCAGCTTCCTGAGGACATCGGAAGTCAGAAATGCCAAAGGAGGGGGGATCAAAATGCAGGGCTCTGCGGGCTGCTGGTTTGACTGTCATTAAAGGTGTACAGCATTGCTAGGAACCCAATGGTTATGTCACCCCGAAATTCATATTGGGGCATGGTGATCCTCAGTGCTGGATAGTTGGAGACTGCATCTAGGCAAGTTGTTAAGTCTGAAAGAGACTGTGAGAGAGGAGCCTGGCTCTCTTGCCTCGTATCTCTCCTGCCCCTCTTGCCCTCTCTCAGGTGTTCTCCGAGGAGAAGCCGGGACCACACTATGAGATGGCAGCTGGAGCCAGACAGCACCCTCGGGGCACCCTGAGCACAGACTTCCAGGTTCCTAAAAAGAAGGTGGGTGCAGCACTGTCCTCCTGAAGCCCCCCAGGTGCCTCACGCTTCCCATATGCGGATGGCCCGCACCTAGGACACCATCTCCTGCGGGCCAGCACAGGGGAAGAGCTTACCATGTGGGCCAATCAGGAGAAGGGCATCAGCAGAACAGGCTGCCACGCGGCCGTCACTGTCCCATCCCAGGTGGCCCGCAGAACTCTGCTTCAGCTGTCAGACAGCTGAGAGAAGGTAGCGCCAGTAAACTCGCCAAACCACTAGAGCTCGGACTGCAAAGAGTATTTCAGTCACTGGAGGAGAGCTACGTGGGGGCGGGCCTGGGGAGCTGATGAAAGTGTATTTCACAGAAACCGTTTTAAGACTCTTAGTAGATATTTTATACCATATTTTGAATTTTACTTATAAAACTTGGTGCAATTGATTTGTACTTCAGAAGACTTGTGCTGAATTTATATCAAACTTTCTCTCTGTGTCTCTGTCTCTCTCTCTCCCTGGGCACTGAGCCTGGCCTGGCATCCGCATACCAGGCAAGCCCTCTGCATTGAGTTCCAGCCCTAGGTCTGTAATCTCTCTCTTCTTCCCCATCTTCCTACTCCACCCTTCCTTTGGCCAAATGACCTTTCTGACCCTTGCACAGGGTAGGACTAGCGTTTTGTGGAGGCTCCTGGGCCTGAGGCTGGTTGCAAAGTTTGTTCCAGCCTTTTATGGGGCACTGGGATGTGCAGGGTGACGGCAGCAATCTTCAGAGGGTCAGAGAACTCCGTGTCCACGTCAGATTTTCAGGGAGAGTGGATTCTACAGAGACAGAGACCAGCAAGGTAGAAAGAGCACTGAGGTGAAAATTAGGATTTTTACTGTGAAAGGGATGAGTGTTGAAGCACCATGACAGGGAGTGAGGGAAAGGTGACAGAGAAGAAAAAGCAGACACTTTTGTAACAGTCCCGTGACAGGGGAGAGGAGGGAAGGAATTAAAGAGAGCAGCTCAAACATTCCAGAATTTACACACTTTAATAACCCTGGTACAGTTGTCAACTGGGCGCATCAGAGAAGGAAAAGTCAGCTTTCAGAAAATGTACGCGACGGCTTCCAGGACTGAGCAGCGGGGAGAGTTGTGATGGAAGGCACTGTGTGGTCAGAGAGCCGGGGAAGGGGACAGAGCCCAGGCAAGCAGGGAGGGGGCACGGCGGGGCCTGAGTCACAGACAACTTAAGAGTCAAGAGCGTAAAGCACCATGGAAGTCGAAACAAGGCAACCGAGGAAGGAGAAGCCATCCCTTCAGAGGATGGAGGGGACTGGGCACACGGAGGGATGAGAGACTCGTGCCCTGTGTCTGAGGAGGGGCCATCCCTGCCTCACTACGCTCAGGTCACCAGAGAGCACGGAGGCAGCAAAGATCCAAGAAGAGCAGTGATGATAGATCTGAGCATGAACCTGCGTGCAAGGAGTAAGTCTCCAGCCCACGTCGTGTGTCTGGTTCCTGGAAAAGGTTTCCTGGTGGCTGCAGGTAAAAGCATCCAGCCTGGGGCAGGGCACTCAGATTAGACACGCTGTGTCGAGAAACTGCAGAACCTCACTCACCCGCCCTCGCACTGAGCAAGACAGTGACTTACAGCATGGCTCTCACCAAGAGTCGTCCTAGCTAATGAAACTCAAATGGCTTTACTTACAAAATTGACTGTCATTGAAATCGTAATGAATTTTTTCTTTCCTTGTGGACGGAACTCTTCACAACAGGACACTTCCACTCCATCACGCAAAATGTAATAGTGTCCGTACATCTTCCCACAATAGCTTCAGAAAATGCAGTGAGCAGGCAGCGTGGTGCGATGGCGAGAGTGGGTCACGCCACCTCACTGCCGCCTGAGCCCGGCTCCTCCGAGTCCCTGCCGGGCTGCACCTCTGCTCCTCCCAGTGTGCCATCTCACCGTGATGGCCCATTACTGAGAGACGAAAATATTCTCGCTTCTACTACTCACCGTAAAATACCATGTCTAGCAAGAGCAAAAGGACCTGTGACTCACTCCTAGGAGGCCACACACAACCGCCTACTAAACCCGACTCAGCGAGGGTCAGGAAGGCGTGGAGGCCCAACTGTCACGTTTGCTGAGTTGAAACAGGCTCCTCATCCCCGAGAGGGATAACCAAGTACTGTGACTCAGGATCACAATTAGCGAGGTAGGACTCCCAAAATGTTTGTGAGATCACGGTTTATCTGACCATTATATTACTACTGATCAGGCAGATGTGGCACTCCGAGAAATTGTTCCCAGCTCTCGGGCAGGCAGTAGGGTAGAAGGATGTCACTTAGCACCCTGTTCGTCACCAGGGACACCCTGGAGGCTGGCAAAGGGCCTTCAGTTCATCGCTGGGAGAATCCTGTGCGTTATTGGCCTTAAATGCCCTGAGTGCTGAGGAATGTTGCTTGAAGCACTAATTAATTAGTAAATTTACATGTACTTAGATATATCCTGGATGTCAAATGCTATAATTTTGCATTCTAGGAACTCAGTAAATGTTGTAATTCGGTTAATGAATAAATAGGCATTAACATCCTTAATTAATTTTAAAAGGATCACAATCTAGGTCCTTCCAACTTGGTATTAACTATCACTATGCCATTTAAAATCTAATAAAACTTCGGGGTATTTTTCTTTGCTATTCCCTTTAACAATGCAGTACACACAAAAACCAAAATAAAATATATTAAATATATTATTCTGAAAGAGAGAATAAATATTTCCATGGGAGTGAGAGTTTAAAATTTTGAGTGTTTAGAAACGCGGCAGCCAAGCGTGATGGCACATGCCGAGCATCCCAGCACTCGGGAGGCCGAGGCAGAAGGACATATTCGAGGGGCCAGTCTCTGTTAGGAAAGTCATAACTATAAAAATAGCTGTTTTTTAAAATCTCTGATGATCTTTCGTTTTCTTTTTTTAAAGATTGTATTTAATCACACTAAAACATTTAAAGTCACTTTCCCAGAGGACTTTCTTCAGACAACTGAATTATTCTAAGGAACCTTTTGGAAAAACCTTCAGTGCAATTCCATTAGGAGATACTCAGATGTAGGATTTATGAATCACTAAGAGAATCACTGAAAAAAAAGACAGAATCACTGAATTGCTTCTCAAAAATCAGCTGAAAAATTTAAATTGTTTAGATCTTCAAGCTGCCCTGAACTTTCCCTTTCAAAAGGAGTCATTCGTGGGCCAGAACGGCAATCATTTACCCAACTCAGCATGTTTTTTCAAAGGCATTTAAATCGTATTTGCCTATATACCAACAATGCTACGAATAACTTAATTCGTGTAAGCTTCGGCACCAGAAGGATGAGATTTGATCTGACAACCTGTGCTGAAGAATGTGCCTTCACAGCAGACCGGTAAGGCGAGGCCAGCTGTGGCAGTGGGGTGTTCATGTGCCCGCCTCACACCGAGCAGTTTAACAACACGTGCGTTTACAGAAGGCGATTCTGCGTACGGAGGACGGGGTCCCAGAGCGCTCTGCTCACCTCTACCTGGGCGCCCTGCGGGCAGCCCGGGACGTCACCCATGCTAGACCTAGTCTGGACCTAAGAGCGAGGAATTGGGACCTCCTACTTGAATCTGGGGGCTGGGAACACAGTTCAGAACATTAACAGGGCTCAGAAATGTCCGGCCTGCATGGCGCCAAGGTGGGAGTGAGGAGCACGGTGCACCTAGGAGAAACATTGCAGCTGAAGAAAGACTCTGGGCTCTGCGCTCAATGGAAGCGTCTGCCGGGCTTCTACAGGGTCAGTCTCAACGGTGTGTCCCAGTTGCTAGACGGTGCGGCGCAACTGTCTCATTGCAGGAGGCCAGTGTCTCCTAACTTGCAAACTAGGGTGGGCCTGCAAACCATCCTGAGAATTTTTATTGTGTTTGTGTGTTTTGTTTCGGAATAAATATATTAACACTTGGTCTATGACGTCTGTAGGTTGGAGCAGTGGCTCCCACGGGCCGACGTCCGGAGACCCTGAGGGCTGTCTCGGCACGGCGGGGCGGCTGTGGCCCTGGAGTGGAGTGGGGAGGGCGGGGCGCTGCTGATCATCTCTCACTGCACAGGACGGCCCCGCAACAAGGAGCTACCCGCAGAAATGTCCCTGGTGCCAAGACCGGTAAAGCCCGGGGTAAGCCCACATCCTATGAGGCTAAACCAATGATGTGGGTAAGAGTCTAGGAGAGTTTTGGGCAAAATGATTGTTAGCGCTGTGTGGCACTGGGAGCTTCCTGCAGCTGCGTCCCACTTGTGCACAGACACCCTCTTTGCAGTGCGAGGCCAGGCCCGGGAAGCCCAAGAAGGCCACCAGGCCCAGGAGCTCGCGGCTCCATACGGAGTGGCTGGCCTTCTTCTGTGCCGAGGGCCCTGTGTGTCTTCCCCCTTCCCTGGGCAGGTTTCCCTCTCTCTTCCCTCACCTGGGGCTCGTGGTGGGCAGCAGTATGCAGGACTGTCACCCAGGCACGGAGACAGGGCCACACTAGAGAGCAGGTGAGGGATCCAGTCACCGTGCTATACCCAGGTGCCCTGTACTGTGGAGCCCACGACTGGGGCGTGCAGAATGAGGACTTCTGTTCACACAAGACCTTTGTTTAAACTGTGTTTCTATGTTGATTGTGGTATAAAAAGCCAATCGTCCCATTCAGGCCACTGCCCAGCATGCCCTACGGCATGTTCTATATAAATCCCATGCTGTTAATTCCAACTTGTGATTAGTTCCAGAAAAAAAAATGCCCAACACAGATTTCTCTTGTTAAAAACACAAAATTATATCTTTGACTTTTTTTCTGTTTTCCTTAGCTACAATAAAAATAAGCTGCCTGAGGTCACTTGTGCTGTCTGAGAACATCCCGGAAGTCGTTCAAGGGACGCAGCAGGGCAGGTTAGTTCCCTGGACTCGGGTCAAAGAGCCGTTGCTTAGCAGCCAGGGAGGGCCATGGGACCTGTCAGTTCTCTGGGCCTCAGTTTCCCCCTAGGTAAAATGGAGTTAGTGATTATGCTGAGTTAAGGTTAGGGCTAAAATCAAAACCGTTAGCATGTGACACAGACAGTGCAAAGTATACCCTTGAGGAACATCACCTGTTATATTGCTGCTTCCGTCCAGACAATTCCTGCATTTTCTAACCTCCCGTCACTTCATAGTTTTATAAGGCCTTATCTAGTTACCAACGAGCTGACAATTTCCAGCAGATGTCTAACAAGGTACAACTTTTTTTGAAAGACAAAGTGCACTTGAAATGTTGGACGAGGTGGGTCACCAGGGTATGGCCTGAAAGGGTGCGTCTCCCTCCGCTCTCCTCGTTTCTCTGCCTCCTGTTCACCATGAAGTAAGCAGCTACCCTCCACTGGGCACATCCATCAAGGCTTCCTGCCTTGGAGCCAGCTGACCATGTAACAAAATCACTAAAAACTTGACCCAAATCAATCTCTCCTCCTTAAATTTGTGGGTGTTGCATATCGTGTCTCAAGGATGAGAAAAGACCAAGACGAGTCCAGAGAACCAAACTGAAAGAGTTCAGACTGCAAATGGCAGTGATGGAACATTACACCTACCATAGAGAAGGCTACTTTTTTTTTATTTTAAACCAAGAACATGTATTGGTACATTCTACATACATTGGTCACATTCATTACATTTATTCTGTACCTATACATGATGTATCTTGGTAGAACGCATCTGGACTTTTTGTCAACTCTTTTTTTTTTTTTTTTTCCGGTGCTGGGGATTGAACTCAGGTCCTTGTGCTTGCAAGGCAAGCACTTTAACCACTGAGCTAAATCCCCAGCCCGAGAAGGCTACTTTTGGAGTTAGTGCAGAGAGCATTAAACACGGTTCCACTCGACATTCGCCTGGAAACTACTGAAAACCATCGGAACTCTCTGTGGTGCAGGGTCCAAAGCTGGAGCCCAGCTTTTGCCTGCTACATAGCACAGCGAGAGGGGTGGCTGGAGCCCTCCGCAGGAGCCGTGGCCCAAGTGTATGTGCAGGGCAGCGCCCAGCTGCGGTGTGCGTCACCAGCTGCCCTGTAGTTGCAGTGTGGACAAACCATACACGTGGTTCTCTTTCTCCTAAGAATTTGCTAATTTCTGTTTGGAAGTATTAGTGCTTGAACATAAAATATATCAACGTATGTGTGTATGTGGTTTTAATTTTACCTTTATTATTATATTCACATCACTGAGCATCAGAGTAGATCTATATTTTGGGCATTTGAAGGAAGAATTCAGCACCTCAAATTGTACATTGTCTTGATACTTGAGGTCAGAATTGAGTTGTCAGTTTTTTCCAGTTTTTAACAATCAATTACTGTTTAATCATCTAGACTCCGTGTACAGAATCTCGCCATGAGTTGGAAATAGGACAGTGATCTTGCCACGATATATTGATGAAATCAGTGTGGCATTTAATGGAGAAGTCACACATGTGCCCGTCACTTAACCAGCCAAAGCGGGGACGGCCTCTGTGTCTGAGGGGATGTGTAGAGCTGAACGCTGCACCCTGGGAACTCTGGGAACTCCTGGCAGGGCCCAAGAGTGACACCGGTGGAGAGGTCTGCTCAGCTCAGGGGCACTTGCCCAAACCCCACCTTTGAAGGAAGCCCGCATGACCCCAGAGATGTCTCACTAATGTTCTCTGATGTTGTGAAACTGAATTATTCACAATATTGTGTTACCACCCACATGTCATATATTAATTTCACTTATCTCCATTTTTCTTTCACAAATTGTAGGGCTAAAGAGAATCGATTTGCTACAGTTTAGCTCGACTCCATTAGCATTTCGATTGTGAAGGGCTTTTAAAATCATTCCAGCGCACATGCCCATCACCTGGCAGCTCAACTCATCTGAGGCATGCATATGTGCAGTTAGTCACTCTTTAACCAGGAATGATAGTAACTGATAGTCTTTTGTGAATCATTTTTTGAAGAGCTTCCTTTTTCTGTTCCTTCTTAGATCATTAAGCATGTACAACAAGCATGGTGGTGCATATCTGTAATCCCAGCACTCTGGGGAGGCTGAGGCAGGAGGGTTGAAAAGTTTGAGTACCTTGGTGACTTAGACCTTGTCTCAAAATTAAAAAGAAAAAAATACTAGGGCCCTAGCTCAGTATGAAGACCCTTGATCCAATCCCCAGTACATCCCCCACAAAAAAAGGAAAGAAAAGGCGGGTTAAAAAAAAAATTCTCCCATTCCCAGGCCTTTTCTTGGCTTTACTTTTCTTCTCTAAAGAGCTTGAAGATTGCTTCAATGCACCCTGAGACTTAGAGGATAGAAGGGGGAGGACAGAGACAGGCAACTTTTCTTTGGCTATCAGGGACTGTGCTAGGTGCTTTGCAGTGTATAATACCCTGATTTCCACAACAGCGTCTAAGATGTGTATTGTGATCCCCGTTTCACAGATTGAAGAATGAAGCCTCGGAAATATCTAGTTCATGCAGCCAGCAGGCGACGGACCAGACGTCCTGAACCCAGGTTGACTCCATCGCTAGCACCAGCCCCTCCACCACCTGTCCACAGACAGGTTCTCTGAAGCTCGGCTCTGACCTGGGCTCTGCAGTCCGACCCCAGCCAGCAAGGGAACATGGATTCGCCGTGCTCTAGTGTTCCCGTCAGACGTAACGCCCACACTATCCTTGAGCACGTTCCGGGCGGGCTGGCCGAATGGGATTCCTGTGGGAAAACCACCTCCAGGAAAGAGCAGGCACATGGAAAATGAACAGGACGGGAATCCCCTGATGAAGACCTTAGATTCAAAATGAACACCAGAGGAAAGAACCAGTCAAATCCCGGGCTCTCATGAACCGCTCGTCTCCAAGTCCAGCTCCATCTGTGTGCAGAGTGGATAAACGTTATTCAGTCTCATCCACCCTCCCAGAAAGCACATGAGGTCAGTACTATGATTACGTGCATTTGCAAGATCATCGGGTGAAACGCAGGTTTCAAATCAGTGCTTGTCAAAGGCACAGAGCTCAGCCCCGACACCAGGACACTGCGTTTCTACTCGTCCCCGCGCTTGTCCTGGGGTTCCTGAAAGCCCTTTTCCTGCCCGCAGCTCCTTTTCACACCGCCTCCCTTCGCTGTGTGGAAGGCCATCTTCTTGCGCGGTTCTGCTTACTTCAGCTCTCCCTCCGGCTCCTTAAGCTGCTGTCGATCTGCTCAGTGAAGCTGGCGTTTCCTCCACGGATCAGTGAGGAAGAGCCCCTAGAACATTTCCCAGCACATGGAACCAGAAGAAGCATTTCAATTACTCCATGTACTATGTACACTTTTATTCACACCCATTCTCACCCAAACAGACATACAAAATGACAGTGATGTCTTCATATGTTAATTTAATAAGTCTCTTTGGTATTTGAAGACTTTGTTCTCTTGTTATTTTTGAGTTACAAACTTGTTGAGGCCAGTAATTGTGTCTGGTAAGACAATTTGGGGCAGAGCCCATCACAGCCCACCCTCCCCGTGGATGATGGATGCCAAATGCAAACTGAGCACGTTTATCTGCTAGGTGGGCTCCCGGCAACACTGATCTAGCCGTGAAACAAACACAACTTGGCACTGTTACTGTAGGACCCTGTGGGAAGCGCTCACTGCCCGGCGCAGGCCCCTGTTGTTCCCAAGCCCCCGTGCCTGCGGCTGTGTCTCGGACCCTTGACCCGGCCTCTTATTTTATAACAAGGCTACGCGTTCTGTGTGTTTGTGTTTCTGCATGGTATGTCACTCCCTGAACTGGGAGCCGTATCTCAACTTTCCTAGTTAGAAATGGTCTCATCTTCACAACTTAATGCAAATTTCTTAAAAACGACGCATGAATGACAAGAGCTATCTTGGATGAGCTACGAGTTTCTCTCCGTCGTTTTGGGTTTCAGTAGAAATGAATCACAAACATGAGGATTATATTTCTTCTAAAATAAACAGCCCTGAAATCACAGATGATATTTTCTTGGCAAAACGTACTTCATATTTTATTAAACCCAAGACATTTGAAAATCAGATGAAATGCTGAGAACAGGACAAGCATGCAGGATCCCTACCTATGGACCAAAGAAAATTAAGGCAATTTATTCGGTATTTAAGGCTAAAGAGTGCCACTGCCTTTATTCTCTTGATAATAAAGAAAAACTAAACTTGAGGCTTTATCTAATTTAAGGCCCAAACCACAAAGACCGTACTGCTCCGCAGGTCCATGCCGTGTGGGCTTTTTCGCCGTGATGAGTTGAATTCCTGTCTGGCAAGAGCCTCTTGCCACGTCTTTTGGATGGGCTGGCTGGATGCTGGCTGTCTCCATACTGGGATCCTTTCCAGTATAGGCGCTCTTTTCACCATCTGCCACTCACTTCAGGGTTTCCAAAGTAGAGTCAACTCCGGGCATCCTCAGGACATCCTGAGTAAACACGTAAGTAAACTGTTTCCTTGTCCCCACCAGTGGACTGAAAGCTCTTCGCCTCCTCCTGCCATTATTTTCTGTCACCCTCTGGGCCACGTGTCCTGACTCAAAATAATCTGTTCAAATCACTTATTTCCTGCCACTCACACTGTCTGTCGGAGGGCTCACCCACCACTGAGCACAATGATCTTGAGTCTGCTTCCCTAACTTCTGCCACTTCGTTGCGGGACTCTGCCTTTGTGGCCCGGGATTGGGGTGGAAGTCCCCTCTTCTAAGTGTAGTGTCCAGGAGTGGCATTTGCGGCGTGTGACCCACGAGCTTCCTACGGAGCCTGGAAGCCATGAGAGGGCTCGTCTCTCTTGCCACCCTCTGGAATCACAGGACCAAGCACGATAAGGGGCACTTCCTAGGACGACTGCAGGAATCAAGGATTGAGTAGGGGGATTTCTGACTCCCGAGACTCCAGGCCTCCAGCTAATTGTTTAGGTTCCATCCTTGCTCCTTCTGCCCGCACACTTTTTGCTTCAGCGAAACTACCTCAGACCATTTCCATGAGACTTGGTTTCAGTACAACTCGCACTCTGCTCCACCATGAATAATTCTCCATAGATTTTAAACATAAGATTATTTCAGGGGAAATTTAGTCCTAATGTTTATGATTCAGCTGCACTTAGATCTTCAAAATACCACTCTTAGGAGTCCCACTTGGCTATTTAATTTTGAGATTCCCTAATTGGAAAATCATTTACATATTTAAGAAGAAATTGTTTGCCCTTAATTATTCAGATAATTGTCTTAACTGGAGTCTTGTGTGTAGACAAGCCGTAATCAAACTAAACTACACCCCAATTGCAGGATACTTCAGTCTTTACATTTGGGAACAAAGTTTTTGTCTAAGAAAGTTGATGCAAGAAATAAGAAGTTTCAAGTTAATCCTTTAAATAGAGACCAATTTAGTGATTACTGTACAGTCCACATAAGTCATTCTGAAGACAGAAAAATACCTAGATCAGTTTAGCAGCCCTCACTATTCTTTGTCACTGAGGGCTGACCCTAATCACCAATCTCAAGAAAAAGGGGTTTAGTACCACAAACAGAAAACCAAGCAGAGAGAGTGATGCGGTTAAGACCTTAAATAGAAGGAAAACTAGAGGCAGAAGTGAATATTTCTTGGAAATCTTTTTCTCTTCCCTTTCCCTTCAGACCTCATTTCTCTCTCCTCCTTCCTGTCTCCTGCTTTAATATGCACTGGCACCCCCGTTACACCGGCTCTACCTCCAAAAGGGGCGGCCTGCTGGCCCCAAGGGCTGCTGCAAGCCAGGGCCCTCGGCAGGCTCCCTCCCTCCCGCGAAGGTCAGGCCAGCCGCAAGGAGGACACACCCAGGCACACAGCCAGCTTCAGGGCTCCGTGCTCACTCACTGGGTCCTGCTGTGCCTTGACCTGCAGAGAGGCAGACACCACAGACAGCAGCACTGTCCACCTCAGTCACAGCCTCAGAGAGGGAGGAGACGCCCCTGCACGGCACCCCCGGGGCCCACCCAGTCCCCAGGCCCCTGACAAACAGGAGCGAATTATAATACAAAATGAGGTTAAAATAATGGAGCCAATTTTGAAGAAAATATAAATTTATTTTTCTCTAATATAAATGTTAGTGGATATAAGATGAAATTAAATTTTGATCCCTTTATAAAGTACATGAAAACCTTCAATATAATTTTTTAAACCCAAACATATCATTAATTGAGAAGACAAAAATATTCTTCAGTAAAGAAAACAAATTACAGAAGTTCAAATAAATAAATCATATTTCTTAAAGATTAAGACTAAAAGTAGCAATGCGAATGTTTGACATGCTACTTGGTTTTTTTCTATTCATACACTTGACATTATTAATTTCAAATGTCTTGACAAGATAACCGGTAATTCCTGATAACATAATTCTTTTCTAATCTAGACTAAATAACACAGGGGTGACAGGATCTATTTTAAGGTGATTAAGATACAGCTTCTGAAGTTTCTCATTTTTATGACATTTATAATGAACGAAACATTTCCTCCAACTGTGAGAAGCTAGCACGTAGCGCACTGTGCCTTAAGGAGGAACCCTTCGTAAGAAGCTTGTTTTCCAAATAGCAACTGAAAAATAAGGTTTTTATCCTGTAGGTAGATATGCAGACAGCACAGAACGCTCCAAAGGCCTGCAGCGTGCACACCGTTAAAGACTTGGGGTGACACAGATGCTGGGACCAGCACCAAGGTCGCCCCCCATTCAATCTGTTCTTTCGCGTGGTGACAATGCACAGGAATACTCCTCTCAGGGCTTGCTGAGAAACACTGCATTCCCCAAAAGCTGCACAATAAGATGGAACCAAAACATCTGTTAAGATGGAAGAGCAGTGGGGATGCAGCGTTTGCCGCACACTGCAGAGCTCTGGGGCCATCCCTTGGTGCTGAGAAAGAAGAGGGAGGGAGGAAAGGGAGGAAGGAGGAAAGAAGATAAAATAGCTATCAATACACTCAAGAAATGTTCAGGGACTACATAATTATTTTTAATAGTGAGGAGTTTCAATATTATAAACACATTAATTTCTCTAAATTAATTTCTGAACACAGCCGAATGCCAATAAAATGACTAAATGTAACTTTCTTTAAAATGCATATTAAAATAACTTCATTCATATATAAAAATAGATGAGGAATTCTGAAAAAAGGAATAAGAGATAAATTCTGTCAGATAATATTTATTACAAAGATCTCAGATTTAAATAGCTTAGTACTACACAGAAACTCACTCATCAAGCAGATCAGAATCCAGATGCATATAGAGTGGAATGTGAGGTAAAGATGCCACTTCAAGCAAGGAGGGAAAAGATAGATTTAATAGTATTTTTAAAATTGAATTAGTTAGCTGAGTGTGTATTAACTTTTTAAAATAGCACGTGTATGTAGTTATTAGAGAAATTATATATAAATGTATAACGCATATAGTTACACATACACATATATAAAAGAAAACATGTAATGTTAATATATGTATATAAAAACCTAATCAGACTGTATGTGCATAGATATATGTATGTGAATTTAAATATATATAAATATACATTTATGTACATATATGTGTACATGCATCATGTATGTATATCTGTCACCTTGCATGTGGATGTACTCATGTGTATATGTGTAAAGAAGAATAAATAAAAATACTTAAACATATTTTGGCTGTATTTATTTTGTGTATTTCAGATAAGTTTTTTGGTCCTGTTTTTTGCTTCAAGAAAATAATAAATTAAAATAATATAATCTTAAGTTCAGGATTTTGAAAAATCTTCAGGAAAAGTAACACCTGATACTTTTGCATTTTCTATTGAAATTATAGCAACATGATGGTGTTGAAATTTTTACTGAAATATATAGTAATAAAAACTATATAAACTTTGCTTAGCCATTCATATAGCATCACTTAAATACTATAATTAATCAATAGATTTGGTTTTTTAAAAAATAATTTAAATTTTAAAGTAAATTTAAAATAGACTTTCTGCTGTGGGTAGACATTCTGGAATTAGAAAGTAAATAAAACTAAAAGCATTCTGATAGCAATTTAAGTAATACATATGGAAAAATAATTCAAATGGGATGATAATATAATAATTCTTAAGTAAGTGTGGATATTTAATCTCTATTCAAAAATGAAACATTAATAAAATTAGATTTAAAAAAGAGAAAGTAGATTCATAATTGACAAGAAGATTGAAATTAAAAATATGAATAGAGAAAGAACGTACTCTAATTTTATGGAATTCAATTTTCAAACAGAATTTATGTCATTGGGTTCCAAGTTTCTTTACTCTTGGAAAATTAAAGCTGTTTTAAGAGAAAAGGGCTTATTTTCAGGACAAAGAGTACTCTTCGTAACTTGTTAATGATTTAAGTATAGACCAGGCCAAACTATAGGCACTAGTTTTCTTCCAAATGCACACGGGTTTAAGTAAAATGCCTTCAAACCTACAACAAACTGAAATCATTTTAAGAGGCTAAAAACTCCTGAACTGTTGCCAAAATACTCATCCCTGAATCCAACACAGCACCAAGATCACCAAGTTCTGTCTCACAGTACTCAGAAGAGAATTGCGTGGAAAATTCCAACAATTACAACAAGGTGAAAGACATTTCTTCTGAAATTCTGAGGTTACTTACATAATCTTCCAAATCCAGGCATGTGATTTCAGTGGTGGCGATGCATGCCGAGGAATGTGTTCCTTGGTGGTTTTGTAGTCACACACATGTCAGAGGGCACTTCCACAGACTCAGAGGGCTATGATGTCAGCAGATGATGGAACTCATGGAACTATTGCCATATCCAGGTGTGGACCATTGTTGACCAAGACTTTATAATGCAGTGTGTGACTTTACACAGGGTAGTGCATTTGGGCTTTGGGGAAGAGCCAGAAGTTGCTCAGTGACAGATCCAGTGAATAAGGTGGACAAGGACTCAGCATCACATTTTTTCCAGCTTGCCTATGTGTCAGATGGCACTCAGGTGCAGTATTTAGTGAATTTCTTGTCACAACTCACAAAGTTACACAAGAGGACTTCCAGAAGTGCTTCAGAAAGTGTCCAATGACGGGATACGTGTGCTCAGAACCAGGGGAAGGGTTTGAAGAGGATTAAGGGCAATGTGTCCTTTAGCGCAACACATTTTTTAAAATGTAAAGCTTCACTGTAGTTGTCAATCATGCCTCATACACTTTTGATTTACAAGTTTCAGTTTTGGTTTGGTTTAGTTTGCTTTTGTTCTTTTTTCTTTTTGCTTTTGTGGTCCTGAGGATTAATTCCAGAGCCATCAGACTGAGCTACATCTCTAATCCATTTTCCTTTTTCTACCCTAAGACAGAGTCTCGCTAAATAGATAATTTGGCCAGGCTAGACTTGCACTTGCTATCCTTTTGCCTCAACCTCCCAAAGTGTGGTGACAGTCAAGTTGATTACCAAGTTCAGCTCTGAAAATGCCTACACAACAATATTTCCTTTTATGAAGATGCTTATTGAAGTGTTCTTACATATCCGGTCTTTTTTTTTTCTTCTTGGTCTGATTATTTGTTTTGGTTGCAAGTGACAGAAACCTAACTTAAGCTAGCTTAAGTCAAACGAGAATCTGAAGAGTTATATAGCCAAACAACAGCCAAAGAAGGAGCCCTGGAAGCCGGAATTGAGCGGCCCTCTGAGTTTCCATTGACCTCTGCGATGTTTCTCCATTTCACCCTCTGTCTCACTAGCCAACATTTTGACAAAGTGTTCAAGAAGGACACTGCACTGCCAGGCTCTGTTCACCTAGAGGTGACCTGGACGGGAACAGGCATCAAATCAGGCCCAGGACTGAGGCTCGCGTGGGGAAGAGGAAGGGCGCTGGGTGTGCTGGCAAAGCCCAGTGGGATCACAGGACCCGGCAGAGGCACAGCTCTCCAAATCAGCAAGGGTGCTGCCAGGAGGAGGAGGCAGCGAGGACTAAAACAGCACCACAGACCCTGTGGCACACGGCTGGCTCTGGTTCACCCGGAAGAGCAGGCGCCACAGGAAATGCCCACATGCAAAGAAGTCTGGTTACGGCGGAGAAGGGCCGCCCCGCACAGCGCCTACCGGGCCCAGCTAGTAAACCGCCCCCTTCGGGAGATCATCAGTCACGGAGTCAGGTCAAAGACAAGTGCTCATGACACACACAGTTAACATGACTGGAGAGGGAGGGGCGTGCTTCATGACAGAGTCCAGATCTGAGAGCCACCACCAGCCTAAATCAATGTCCACAGTCAACCAGTTGGAAACCAGACACGGTGCAGCGGAGGAGTTTCATCTGTATCAAAACCAAACGGACAGAAAACACAGGAGAGGAGACCTTTCTCTCCCCCTCTCGGTCTCTCCTCTCTCTCTCTCTCTCTCTCTGTCCTCAAAGGATGTGGTTTGGTTGAGTTTATGATGGAAAATGAGCCATCAACAGCCCGGGGCTGCGACAATAAAGCAGTTATCCAAATAAGAGTGAAGATTCTTCTCAGCCCTGTAATTCTGTAACGCTTACTTTGTAAATCAAGAAATAATACTTTAATGTCATTTTTTGACATAGGAGGTAATAAGGAGTCAATTGCCAAATACTTTAAGTCATTGTAACTATACTGGTCTCATAGGCTTTTTGAAATTCATATGCAGTATATACTGCATGCATAAGAATATAAAAATGATTCCCACACATTTGCAGAGTCGTACTCTCGTCCTACGCCTTCCCCGCCAGCTCAGGGGTCACAGTGACCACCACTCGGTAACTGAGCCTCAGCCGCCAGCTCTCAAGTCCACCTGTGGCCTTCGCAAGTGACCTTGCAGGATCTGTGGCGATGAGCCGGCGAGGAAGGCGCTGTGCACACAGGGAAGCGCGTGCCGCAGAAGGTCCCCGGCCCTGTTGGGTGCGGCAGGAAACACAGCTGGGACGCAAAGCTGAGACACTCCCAGAGGACGAGCGCCTCGTGTTGGGACTGTGCTCGCGGTGGCTCTTTCACGCTAGATCCACTCCCAAGTTTCCACTCCTGCCACTGACATCCGCCGCTCCGCGAGGTCCGCATGGTCCTGGCGACGGCCCGGACTGCAGAACCCACGCTGCTGCTGCGGAACCAAATCTCATCTGCAGGCGTAGGTCCCGCTGCTCACATCCCATCGGGAAGAGACAACAGTTCCAAGGAGATCTTTGGCAGAGCTTAGGGAGAAATCTGGGAGAATAAAAGGTCAAGGAGATTAAATAATAGAGATTGAAAATGCGCATGAATTAAATATTACCAGGAAACATGATAGGCATAACTGGGGAATGCTAATAAATGGAATCAACTGAAAAAGCAAAGTGCAAGTGGTATAATAAGGATGAAGTACTAACAAAGCGATGAGAGACCAGATGCCAGCAGAACGGAGCATGGCTGTCCACTGGGAAAGCTGGGAAGAAAGACGACGTTACGTGGTGGGATGGCACTGTCTGCCTCTGCGGCGTCCTGCTCTGTTCATTGTTCAGTCTGTGTACGGTTCACACGCTGATCGTCAGTCCCCTTCTGCCCAAGCACTTAATGCGCTTATGCTGGATACATCTACAAGGCACAGACGTAATAGCCAGTGAAAGAAAAGAAAGACACAGTCAACGTACCATGCAATATTCTACAGTTCAGTAGATACATGAAATAATAGTCTAAGGCAATATTCGTGTAAACACCAAGAGCAAACAAATAACAGACACCCTAGAAGCGCAAAGGAAGGGCGTATGGTGAGCTTGGGGTAGAGAAGGGAGCCTGCTCCTCAGAGCAGCGGACGTGTGTCTGTGGCAGAGCGCGGCTCTGCTCCAGCCTCCTGCAGAGAGGTCTTCTGAGGGCGGCAGGCTGCTCTCTGCCCTCCTCCTTGCCTCCTCCCATGCCCACGCCTGGTCAGTTGCCAAGTCCCACTGAGCGTCTCCCATGGCACATCTGCTCCCTCTTCCACACACTCAGGCTTGTCCCAGCTGGTACAGTGGGCAGGGCGGTCAGGTCAAAAGTGATAGGACACAGGTCAGCCAAGGGGGGGATTTTACTGACAAACAGACGATGGTTTTACATGTGTGGAGCCAGCGTGTACTCCCAGTGGCCCAGAAGTCCAAGACTGAGGCGTCAACAAGGTCGGCTTCTGCCCACAGCTCTCTCTGGGCTTGAAGATGGCCATCTTCTCCCTCTGCCTTCGAAGTCTTTTCTGCTGTCTGTCTGTGCCCTGAACCCTTCTCACAAGGACTGCAGGCCTACTGGCTTAGAGCGCACACTCCAGTGTCCTCAATCAACTCTCATTGCTTTCTTAAAACACTTGTCCAAATGTGTGGGGGGTTAGGATTTCGAAAAATCAGTTTTGGGAATAAGGCACAAAATTCAGTCCATAATACTAGTAAATTACCAAATAAATTGGGTCCACGTAATGACAGGGAAAAACATATTTGGTAGCTGAGCTGGTCTTGATTCTCCTATGAGGGTGGTGGCATTTCTACCTCTGTGCTCATAAAGTAGTACATCAAATCCCCATTTCACCTCCTTGGCCACCACCCGTCACAGCCACCCATGTTGGTCCCAGGAACAAATCAATCAAGATTCCAGAATTTTCCAAGCTGAAATTGGGAAGAACACACTTTTACTCCATAATCCACATTTTAAGGATAGGAAACTCCTTCTTGAAGAGATTGTAAAGTTCCATAAATCAAAATAGAAAACGATGGGAAGGGAAAAGGAGAAAACAAGCATTCCACAGTTTTCCGGAACTGTGGTGAAGTCCGTCGAGGATCTGTAAGCTGCTCCGGCTGTGATGTTTGTTACGGAGGCCCGTCCGGCTGACACACAACACCCGCCGATGGCATCACTGTGACTTTCCTATTGTTGCAGAACATGCCCAAGGACCCCAATGGAACTAAATGTGCCCAGCGCCCCACAGTCCTGTCTGTCGATCTCCCGGCAGTTAGGGTCAGCCCTTTCTGTGTGGCCCTGGGGCTGCCCTGTCGGAAGTGCCAGCTCATCTTTCTCTAGTGCCACCCGGTCCTGCGTGCTTGTGACAGGGGCCGTTCCCACCCTGCAGCCCGTGAGGTCTTCAGGGTGTCCCCTCTGCAGTCCCAGCCCCCGTGGGAAGGAGCAACGAGGTCTGCTCTGCCCTGGAAATGGGCCAGCTTGCCAAAAGACAGCAAACGTTCAGATGATTCGGCGTTTTCTCTACCACATTAATCTAGTTGCTTGTCAGAGCTAAGATAAAGCCATGTTCCTCTGGGGACGAATTTCAAGTCTGAGTCGGGTCAGGGATGTGTGGGGACTAGCAATAAGCGAACACCTGCCTTGACCTCCGCTGTGCAGTTCAGCAGCATGGGAGTCAATGCGGAGCACGGCGTGCAGATTCATTGTGTTTCTTGGACTCAGAGTCTGAAAACAGCAGCTTACACTAATCTACATAAGCTCCGGGTGGTTACCTCCAGCTTCGTGTCGAGAGGGAAAGCAAGCTGACAGAACACGTTCCTCTCCAGGTGGCAGCTGGGAATGCACTCTGAGGTTTCAGGTGTGGCTGGAGACCTGACATCATCTCGGCTGGCCGCACACTCTTGCTCTGCCACAAGGATTTTATTGTTTTACAATCCAAGTTCTCATGGCAGGTAGGTACTTCTTCAGTGTAATTAAGTGGTGTCCCATCAAATTGAATACCTCCTATCTAGGCAAAATGACCAATGTTTTCAACATTCATCCCTAAATAATGACTTTATAAACCCTTTCAATGAGTTCTTTTCCATACCGAGAGGGCATATTTTGCAAAAAGGCCTTCCATTGACTTGCCACATCAATTAATTGGCTTTTCTGAGAATGTTTACGGGAGTAGTAGACCCATTTTCTATAAACACAAGCTAGAGGGCCCTCTAGCTACAGAAACCTGGAGTCTGCCTTGTCCGTTATTCTTGCATTTGGCACCCGACTGAATGAACAGCTCTGAGGAGATGTCCACGTGCCAGGCTGGTGGCCTTCTATCGAGGATTCGTCCTTCAGCAATGCTGCCTGCTTCCGGTGCAAGGCAAAGCATTGGCTCTGCCCTTAATCGGCAGCCCGGAATATCTGTATTTCAGCTGTTATCAGAGAATCGGGCCTAATGCCATTTGTCTCCCATACTAATCAGTCTGTTCTGTGAGATAAATCGTATTGATGGGTCCCGATCCATCCTTTCTTTCCACTTTAGACAAGAAGTCTTTAAGCTGTGTGTACAGACATTGGATCCTCTGTCCTAAGCACTAATTTCATCCGAATCAGCTTACTTTCCTCTCTCTCCCTCTCATCTCTGGTACTGGTGACTGAAGCCAGAGAGGAGCTCTGTGCTGAGCTACACTCCTACTTTCCCCTGTTCCTTTTATTCGGCTTATTTTGAGACAGGTTCTAATTACCTAGGTTGGGATCAAACTTTTGATCCTCCTGCCTCAGCCTCCTAGAGAGCTGGCAATAAGATGTGTGCCACTGTGCTTGGCTGTTTTTGTTTTCTCTTGGACTTTCTTCTCATTTATGCATGTCTTCTTGACTTACATATAATTTTACAAGTCACTTCAAATGGATTTTCTTAAAGATGAGTATAAGTAAGTCACTAAAATTTTATTAACCTTTTATTAAAATTTTTGTGCTTATTTGAAGTGCTTCCCATTGAAAATGAAAATATAGTAACAAAGATAGCAACAAAGAAAGGAAATTTGGAAGAGAACTATTTTTTGTAGGAGTAGAGTCCAAATTTTCCTTTATTTTCAACTTAGACTAACAAATGACATTGTTACTTTGACAGGATTCGGGATACACTGCCCAAACGTACGGTAGCTTTGTATTTGAGAACACGTTGGAAGCAGGAAAGTCTCTCTGACCTTCTCGCAACATTCTCTGACTTCCCTCTAACTCAGATCACCAGATGTTCATTTCAGAGTCCCTTCCTACCCCAGAGCGAAGAAATGAAGCCTGAGGGACACGGGGAAGGAGTCAGGAGAAGCAGGTCTTGCTAAGTGCCCCGGCTCATGGGCTTCTTCTCTGTGCGATTATTTCTTTTCATCCTCAACCATATTTTTGTACAACTGTCCCTAAAATGATTGACCTTTCCCTGTTTGTTTGAGTCCCCATTCTGAAGACTCTTGGGTCAAATAAAACATATATTTCATTAAGTCCTATACTTCTCGCTTGGCAACGTAACCTTTTTCCTTTACAATTTACAACCATTTTTAAAACATTCACTGACACAAAATCTATTATGCAGCCTGCATTCTGGAAGCAGTCATTGGTTATGTGATTTCTCAAATAATGTAATTAACAATTTTCTTTGTCTATATGGGCACATTGGTGATTTTTCTTTTTATATGGCGATGACAGGCTGATATTAGCTGTGTCCAAACTGGATTTGGTTGAGACTGAGAACTCTGCTTGAAAAGCTTGTCCTTTGAGTTTGGGCCCCACTGTTGACCTTTAGCTAAACCTGTACGGTCTGCAGCAGCAGGTTCCCAGCCTGAAGGGCTCTGGGGAAGGGCCCACAACGTGGACACAGTGCCACACATCTCTCTGGAACGAGAGCCCTCTCATTAGTGGTCATCATGTCAGATTCACTGAGGAGCTCCACTCGGCTGTCCCTCTGCCAGTGTGCGTCCTACAGTCCATCCCGACACTAGGGAATTAGCCCTTCCCGCCTCTGCCATTTGATCCCACCTGTTGACCTCTATATGCCAAAAAAAGAACGCATCCAGCCATGAGAAAGAGTAGACAGGAAGTTCCAAAGTGCCCGACTGCCAAGCAGACAGGTTTAGCTGAGCAAGGTGACTGGAAACGTGTGAAGATCATGCCAGACTTGAGACACGAGTTTAGAAACAGGAAAAAAATGACCAGCAAGAAAGCTGATGGGAGCGATGGCTCCGGGAAGCCAGTGGACGGTGGCAGGTGACAAAGTGGAGCGTGAAGAGGCGAGCAGAACGGGACAATCTGCAGAGACACAGATGACACTCAGCAGGAAGCTGCTCAAAGGGACCTCGGCCTTCGCCGGCCTTCAGCACAGCCTGATCTGACTTTTACATCTTGTTGTTGAGTGAGAATTCCCTTGATCCTGTGGGACAGGAGGGAAGGTCAATGCCAAACACACTCAGAGCTTTGGAGGGGTCGGTGCAGCCAGCCACGTAGAGGGCTGTGACGGCAGTGCTGTGCAGTCTGATAACACAACACTCACTGCAGATAATGGATATCTGCGGTTTCTTATAGAGGGAACTGGAGAAAAAAATCTGTGAATCTACTTGATGTGATAGCAGGCGTCATATGCATCTTGCTCTCTCTCGTGGTCTAACATTTCTTTTCTTTAACGAGTGTGTTCATTGAGTGCCTGTGAGCCCGAGAGGGATCATATGTGTGTCACTCACTATGCAGTGCCCAGCAGTGAGCATTCAATATATTTATTCAAAAATTAATGAGTAAATGGCGAACAAATGGTTTCATTTCTGTGGATGCTTAGCTATGTGTCACTGACTTGTAAATTATGACCACCGCAAGACTAGAGTAGGTTTCTATGTCAACAAATATGAGCACATTTGCAACAGCTAAATATCTAGAACCCTCTAGGACTTGTAAAGAAATAGGACTCGCGATGCTTTCCACCCTTTCTGGATCTGGATGAAGGAGAACAACTCTCAGTAGAACTAGAGCTGTCTTCTGGGTTATAGTTTTCCTTTTTTAATTTCTGGAATGCATAGAAACAACTAGAAATACTAAATGCTTAAGAGATGGAGAATCTAGATTAATTTCACAATTAAACGATAGGTTCAGGCTTTTCTACATTTGGTTCTCAAGTCCCTGAACTTGTGTAAGAGGATATTTGAATCGATACATCATCTCCATCTATTTAGATTTAGATTTGAAAGCTACGTAGCACTCGGGTAATACAGCGACTTAATTTAGAGAGTGCCATCATTTGAGCAGTGATACAGATAGATAGATAGATGATGGATGGATGGATGGATGGTTAAATAGAAGACAGATGATAGATAGATAGATAGAGAGAGAGAGAGAGATTTGTTTTGACCCCTGGAACTGGAACAGCCTCAGTATGTCTAATCTCTAACTTCTGTTCCTGGAAAGTAATCCAAACAAAACCTTTTTCCTGGTGTAGGAAACAGCGTGTGGCTTGTTCACCAGTGATACAGATAGTGTCTCGGGAGAAACAGGAGCTTGCACATTCAGGTCTCTGAATCCTTTCCTGATTCCTAGCAATCCACACAGTTTCTATTGCCGAAGGGAGATTTGTGGAAGAATTTCCAACTTCAAAGCCAAGAATAATGAAATAACAACAGTATCAACCGAGGTAATCACAACCTTGGTGGAACAGTTAGAAGAACAGAGGGAAGGCGAGGCCCCGGGCCCTTCTCATTTTGTCTGTGCTGCCGAGTTTCTCACTCTCACACACTTTCAAGACCTGGACTCATTGGAGACTGGATGCCGATCTTTGTTTTCAAAAATCTACCATGGACCACAATCCAGACATCTGGAAAAGAGCTTCTGACCAATGCTGAGACGGCTCTGCACAGAGTCACCTGTGAGGCAGGGACGAGGGAGGGACGGGAGCCTGGAGAGACCCCTTCCTCCCGGAGAAGTTGCCCTGAGGCCACACCCAGGCGGGAGGCTCAGCAGCGGCTAGGGAGGGAGGGAAGCATCTGCTTCCTCAGGCAACCACAGCTGCTTTTTGTGATGCCAGAGATGGATCCACAATTCATTTATTCTTGGTTTTGCACCCCCTCCCAAGAAGTCACACCTATAAAAAGGTATAAATACTGGAGAAGCAGTGACACAGAAGAAAACCACCAAGCTGCGACCAGGCAGTGCTGCCTGGCCAGTCTGTGAAGGGTTTGGAAATGCGTACAAATCCGGAAGATGCACACAGGAGCCTTAGACAAGGGGCGAACGCGCTGGCCGCCTTCTAAGTCCCCACTCCCCTGCGCTGGATGTGGAGGAGAGGTTCAGTGTTTAGAGGCCACACGGAGGTGCAGGGTTCCAGGGCATCTTGTAATATTGGTTCTCCTTTAAATAAGAGCAGTTCTTGGCTGGCAGCATCATCGAGAGCAAGGTACACAGACAGCCCCCCAACTCCTCCTCGGCCCCGTGCTCCCAGGCCCTGGGGAGGGGCGGCGCATCATGAACATCACTGAGCCTACGCAGGCACCATGTGGCCCAAAGCCCGCCGTCCACACCGATTTTCTCTGCGCATTGTCCATCTCCGGGTTTGGGCATAAACAATTTCATAAAGAAAAAACACTAGAGGAAAGCCCTTTGTCAATGTGTTTAACAATTCAGTAGCTGTCAATGGGATGCGGATTATTTTATTAATATGCAGGAGAGTGGGATATGAGAAAAGAACATGAACAGACGTTTATGTGCCTCCAAAGTTTTCATTCTTCAACAGGCAGCAATACCACAATAGAGAATTCTTAGCCAAGTGCTCTCTTGGGCCTATTACCCTCAAAACCATCTCAGGACGATTAGCATGAAGTGGACGGGAGGAGTGGAAATAATTTCAACACACATTCCATGGAAAGGGCTGAAAAGTTCATCAAATACATGATGTAGCTAAATGTTCATAACTGAAAGATAAAAATACAAAAATGTGATTGGCAATTTTTAGAATATAAAGAGTCGTCGGAACCCATAGGAGGGATTTATTCTAGTTTATCTGATGTTTCTTTTAAGCCCTGAAGAAAGGCTGAACATTTATTCACAGAGAAGAGAAGAAATTAGCAAACCTGCAGAGTCCAAGTGATGCAGAAAGGTCATTTATTCATTCAGTGGACGAGCAGCCTTCTGTTGGTGCTGAGGGATGGCAGTCAACAAAGTAGACCAATGTCATCCTTGAGAACATGCCCTCTGTCTTCAGTTTGGTATCAGCAAAGGGGACTAAAAACATCTCTGGTGGGGAGGGTGCCAGGACACACTCGGGTAGGGCCCACAGGGCTGGGTCGTAGGACATTTGGAGGGTAAGTCAGAGGCCTTCTGTTGTTTGGGTTTAGGTCCTCCGTTAAAGTTTTTTTGAGCAACAAAATATCCTAATTGGCTCTGGACTTCAGGAAGATAAATTAGGTAGCTAATTTGTAAGATAAAGCTGAGGAGAGAGAAGACAGCACAGTAGTTCTGCGGGGAAATGAATGGACAGCAGACCTCATCCATCTCTAGGCGTAAAGTGAAGCTCTAAGGACAAAACGTCTTCCAGAGAGAGTCGAGAAGGCGCCTGGCTGGCCAGCGTCCTGCAGGCCTCCCAGGAAAGAGAGGCTGGTTTACGATGCCCACCTCTCTTTCAGCAGCTTCTTCTCTTCTAAGGAGCCAATTCCTGGGTCTTCACTCTTGACCGGCATTTCCTTCTTTGCTGAAGCAGTGACTACTGGGGTAGGAAGGAGCTGGCTCCAGATAATCAGAATGAACTTCCCATCATTGAGGCCTTTGCTTGGAGAGGAGCCCAGGGTTGGGATAGAGAGGCCTCTCTGTTAGCATTTGATTCTATTGTCCTCCAGGCTACTCAGCTCTTTAACAACTGAAGAGAGAAACGAACTGTAGTGATGCATGAAAAGCAGAGTGAAAAGTGTAGGCTTTGTAACACTGGCCTGTCCACGTTGGTCTCCAAAATGAGCTTGGTCTTCAGATCCCCACTTTTATTCTCATTTCTTCTTTATTTTTCCACTATTCTCAAAAGCACCAGTGTGCAAAGTGAATCAGTGATTTGTAAAGAGAGGGGTAGGGAACAGTGTGTTACAGGGCCACCTCCACGCTGAGGAACAGTCTGAGAGTTCACACGTTAGCCAGAAGATGGATTGTAAAAGTGGCTGCAAATTCTCAATGCTAGGATAAAGCACAGGAGTTTACCAGTATTCACGACAATCTTTCAGAGTACAAAAGAAAATGAGAAAACACACTCACAGGAGCATGTACACACACACACACACACATACACACAATACATCCCCCAGGCAACTCTGAAAAAGAAAGGATTTAATTGGCGCCTACATGCTTTTTCTGTGATCTCTCCTGTCTCCACCCCCAGTTTACCCCTTCCCTACCCTTTGACAGTTTCCTTCTTCTAGAATAAAGAAAAAGAAATCCAGAACTCCAAAGTCCTGTGATCCTCAGTACGTATTCGACACCTCCTCTGGAGCTCTGTTCCTAATTTAGGCATTTTCCTTAAGCTTTTTAGGTAGACAAAGCACCTGACAGCACCTGCCTTCGGGTCTAGAGTGTGGTGAGAGGGCGCAGGGAAAAGGCCGAGACGCTCTGGATTAGTAAGCGACCCATCAGCGGCAGTTATCAGTGATTACTATATTTTCATTGTCTATATGAGGAGGTCTCCTGTTCAGGGAAGCCACATAA
>PVJO010020552.1:0-31776 GCA_004026905.1 Hystrix cristata
TACCAACCAAAGTTTTGCTTTGGATGTGACTTTTTGCTTTGCCTGCTTCTTTCTCATTTCTCATTTTTCTTCAGCTACATTGCAGCTGACTCCATCTGAGATTTCATTTTCTGTGGTTTTAGTTACCTGTGGCTAACCACAGTCTGAAAATTTTAAAAAGTGAATTCTGGAAATAAATAATCCATTTAGTTTTAAAGTACACATTCTTCAGCGTAGGGCGATAGAATCTCATACCATCCTGTTGCATCCTGCCCATCGTCTCCTTGCCTAGCATATCCCAGCAGTATACACTACCCCCCCATTAGTAGTTTTGCAGCCATTCCATCGATCAGGTCAACTGTGACAGTATCGTGGTGTTTGTGTTTGAGGAGCCCAGGTTTTCTTAATAATGGTCCCCATGAGCCAGAGTGATAATGTTAGCAATCAATCAAGCCAAAAAGAAGCTAGAAAGCGCTTCTTTAAGTGAAGAGGTAACCATGCAACAAGGTACTTTAAGAGGATACCATTTTCACTCCACTTTTTCTGATGTGTACTGCTATAATTGCTTCATTTTATCATTACAATCGTTAATCTCTTACTTTAAAAATACTTTTTTATCATAAGTATGTAAGCAGGGGAGAAACACGGCACAAAGAACGATCAAGAAATATGTTGTGTGTTTAAATTAAAAAATACATTGTAGTAGAAGACACATTGCCATCAGTCCCTTCAAACTACTCCCCCTCACTTTAAACATGCTGCCACTTTCTGAAGCAGTTTTGGAAGTCGTCTGTCCGGAGGGTCTTACTATGATAGGTAAAAAGTGATGTGACTGCTGAGTACCACCGGACAGGAAGGCAGCTCATCAAAACATGACGCTGTGTCCTCTTCCACCTCATTCACCAGATCTGGCACAACGCAACTTCAGGCTCTTCCCCAAAGTCAAAATTAGGTGAAAGGCAAATATTCGGGATGGATCTGGGACACTGAGTCAGCCACAAGAGCACAACTAAAAGACCCTCGGGAAGAGGGCTTCCAGGACTGCTTCGCAAAACGGCAAGAGCAATGGGGTGAGCGGGTTTGAAGCCACGGCGAGTATTCGAGGCAGATTTGTGGCCGTGTGTCTTTTACTGTAATAGACTGTTTAATTGAAACATTCACCATATTTGTGGATTGCACCTTGTGTAAATACAGAATTTGGTACTCTGGTTTGAAGCTGGAGCTCTTGGAATGTGGTCCTGGTTGATAGCAGGTGGCACCTGGGAAGGTCCGTGGAGACACTCATCATTGGTGAATGACTGAACATGTGCTTTTCTGTCTCACTGGTCCTTCTGGCATCACTGAGACCCCTGCTAACCCTTCTCTGGCACGGCCCACCCTCCTGGGTGCCGTTTAGCTCCTACGAGCCAGGACTGGGCCTCGAGCCTTCCATCCTGGCCCCAGCGTAAAGCCTGCATTCCCTAGTTGGAGGTGAGAGCAGCTGCCGGGGTGGGAATTTGTCTTGGCATCGCTCGTCTTGACCAGAGTTGCCAAACTCCCTGCGGCCAGAAGACAAAGGCAGCAAAGAATGCAGGAATCAGTCGATCCAGCGGCAAGGAAGCCCGCACACATCGTTATGATAAGGCGGCCCTGTGCCGTTGATGAAGGAGTGGAGGCCCTCCTGGGGGTCTGGCTTCTGGAAAGGTTCTTGCCCTGGACTCCATGAACCCGCAATGGCAGGCATAGAGTGGTGTTCTAGATTCCTGTCTCTGTTACAGATTACCGCAAACTCCATGGCTTAAAGCAACCCGGATCGGTGTGAAGCACCCCAGGGCCTTGTCCTTCGGGAACTCCACAGGACCGTCCATTCCTCTGCCCCTTTGCAGCCTCCGGAGCCTGCTGGGACTTTTGGCTGCTGTGATCTAACATTCGCTTCATCATCCTCCCTGCCTTTCAATGCAGCGGTCTTATGGCCCTCGCAGGAGGACAGCGGCCGTTACAGGGTGTCCAGATAATCTCCCCAGCTCTAGGTCTCGGACTTGGCCACACCATCTGGCTGCCCTGTGCCCTGTGAGGTCGTCCATTCAGAGGCAGGCGGTTACGGAGGGCTCCTCTGAGCGGTCAGCATTCTGCCCACCGCCGATGAGGAAGAATGACATCTGCATCATCTCAGCGCTAACTGAGCTGCGAACGCGAGCAGCAAACCATCGCGGCACCAGCAATGCTGCTGCTCGGCTGCCGTGCAGACCTCGTGGCCGATCACCTACCAGCCTCGTCGCTTGACTGGCCACAGGGCCCCGGCAGGTGCCGTGTCGGCGAAGGAGCATACGACACGTGAGGCCCTCGGTGTCCTTTGCCTTGGCTTTGGGACTTGCTGAAATGATCAGGACAGCAGCGGCTGACGGCAGCCTGACAATCCTTGAGGAGCAGGAACTTTCAGGGGAAAAGCTGCTGCCCTTTACAGCGACGGCTGACACCCTCAAGGTGCTTTTGTGTTTCAGATAAGGCGCTTCAGGGGAAACCCCAGCAGCCAGCCGGGATCACTGAGTCCGTCTAAGGCAGCTCTGCTCACTCTAACCTCATGGCAGTGACACACACTCTTCCCACCCGCCGTTTTGCAATGTGATGTGTGAAGAGGCAGGCTGCGAACTGCGTGTGTTCGGGGATGTTTCTGCCCCCCCAAAAGACGAAGCGTGTTTCCTGCGTGTGAGCTACCCGTGCCGCCCCGGCCTCCTGTGTCCGGGGAGACAGGGCTTCGGAGGGGAGCCCAGTGCCCTTCTTGTGTGATTAGCAAAGCCTTCCTCACTCTTTGGCCTCCTCGCTGTGCCCTTTCGCTCTGCTCTCGCCAAAGATGAGCCTGCTGCGTGCAGTTCCAGGACGGCACAACTGAAAATATTGCTTGGATGACAAGATTTCCCATTTCTTCTCACGTTAAGTCAGATTTTCCAGACAAGAGCCTGAAGTGATCACGCATGCTTGAGTGATTTATGAAGGAAGGGCTCCCAGGAGAAACTGAGGAAGGAAAGGAGGAGAAAGGGGAAGGAAGGAAGTAGGAGAAGCCTCGGTCCCAGCACGGCTTGGTGGCACCTCTGAAGGAATATCAGACTTTGTCCCAGCTAGTGCCAACGGGCCGGACTTTCCAAGCGTGCGGCCGGTCGGCCACAGCTAAGGGTCTCAGGAGGTGTAAACCCAGGCACGCCCGAGACTTCCACAGCCCAAGGGCTGTGCTCCAGAGAAACCCAAATGCTCTGACCTGGAAGCAGAGAGCACAAAGGCGGGAGATGGGGCCCAGAAATGGCGCGAGGACTCCGGGGGAATCTGGGTAGAGCACCAACGGCGCCTGCTGCACTGTGTAATCCTACATGTTTTATGCATGTAAAGCTATTTTGAAGAGGGATCTGTCATCTTCATCAGAATGCCAGAAAAGTTAGGTATAAAAAAGTTCCCCTGTTCTACTTCCTAGTAACCAAGTAGCTTCCCAATAGGCAGGGAGTCTGCAGTCCCCAAATGTAGACGCAGAGGACGTATTCAAGGAGGATGATACCAAAATTCCCAGGGAGCCTCCTAACCACCAGCGTTCCTCTGCTCTTGAGTCATTACTGTGTTTATTTCCACACAATCACACCAGATTTGCATTTGCTGCATCCTTTGAAAGAATGACATGAACTCAAACTGTGAGTACTAAAACGTTTCTCATGAAAGAAAAATGAGTATCTGTGACTTTGGACCACTTTCATTTAAAAGCTGCCTTGAAAAGGCAGAATCTCAGAGGTTAATTTAAAATCTAACATGCCACTGAGATTGTAATGGGAAAAGACGAAGGCATCTGCCTTGTCGTGTGAGGCACACACACTTTGTTCCCCACAGTGTGCTCAGTGCGAATGAGCCAAGTCCCCGCTGAAAGAGTTCAAGAGAGAAGGACAGACACACCAGCCAGGGAACCCGCAGGAGAAGTAATGGCTTTTCTTCCAGAATAACCGCGGAGTTATTTCATCCATGTGTATGCACAATTACCCTAAAGCCCGTTTTATTGTTAAAAGATATTTCTTCTAGGTTAACATATTCTTAAATTTTCATTTAAATTACAAACTGAAAGTAAATTGTAAGAAACAAAATTGTTTATCGTTCACTTTTCTCGACACAATGACAATACTTCTCTGTTCTAACAGAATAGTTGGGTATGTAAGGAAATAAGTGTGCAGGATCAGGATTCCTTGTGTACGGTATTCTGACTTGGGAGTTTTATAAGGCGAAAAACAATTTGCAGATTCCTACTACTCTCCTAGGGTTGAAAGCAGACCCGGCATGTCCGCTTGGACTGACTGTGTACCATCACCCGCATGTTCTACTCGATCAAGAGTTAATTTGGGAGCTACAGGTACAACGTGCAAAAGAATCTTCCTTCCAGTAACTCACTGGTAGAGAAATGAAAGACAGAGAAAGACAGAGACAGACAGACAGAGACTCACATTCACACACATTGCTTTCAGCTACAATTACTTTTATGAACTATCAGTAACTGTCAAGTCCTGTACATAACAAGGGTTGCAAAATGTACATTAGGAATATAAGCACACGGTTACACTGTAACATACGAGATCCTTGTTTTCCTCTGCCTTGGTTCCGAAAGTTGCTAAAATGACCCGCACAGCAGCAGCTGACAGCAGAAGAATGTGATGCAGACAGGATAATAGTAGCACATCACAAGCTAGACTCTGTTTGGCCCGCCTGTGGGGAGCCTTCTGGATTTGGAGGCTGTTTTTGAAATCTTCTGCTCTGCACCTCCTCTCATCTCTCACTCATCTCAGAACAGGTGGCTGTAACCAGCCCTTCTCTCCCCTTCTGCAGATTTGTTACATTTAATTATTACTATACAAAGACCTGTGGAAGGCCGAGATGTGACTCAGCAAAGAAGCAGCTTGCCAGTGACTCTCTTCCCCACCCCATCCTCCCCTCTGCCCACTCTGTACCCCACAGTGAACTCCAGATTCCTTCCAAAGCGGGGGTCTCCTTAGGACCCCGCACTCTGTCCCCAGGTGGCTTATCCGTGGCCACACGGCTGACCTGAGCTAGTTCGTGTTTCTTCCCACTTTATCTCTCCAGCCCGAGTCTGTCTTTTGGGCTGAATGTGTTCCATTGGCCCTTGGCTTTGCCACTACACAACTTTAACAGATCACAGATTGAATCTATGAATTTTCTTTTCCAGACCTATTCTGCCTCTAAAAGTCTCCACTTCCATGAGCAGACTCATCCCCTTGTCTGTACAAATTAGGACAAATGTGTCACTTCCGTGGGATCCTTGCTGTAGTATCCACTTTCTGTTGCTATAGCAAAATAACTGAAGCTGGATATTTTATGAAGAGCAGAAGTTTGTTTAGCTCACAGGTGCGCGGAGCTCTCTGCGGGGTGCGGCTCCGGGTGTTCACAGGGCAGAGCGGGCAGCCCCGCCGGCCGACTCCTGCCTGTTCCCTTAAAAACGAGGGAAGAAAGAAGCAGGGCATTGCCACCTTCGCCCTGGAAGGGACCAAGCCAGAGCGCCGCGGGCCTGCCACAGAGACGCTCACGCTGGGATGCAGCCGGCTCGGCCGCGGGTTTGTCTTCCTTTCGCTGCCCGTCTCCCACAAAGGGAAAGCCTGACATGGCAAGCACAAGCTGGCACTGCAAACTAAAGTACAAGTGCAAGAAGCTGTAATGTTCCGGCAGGAAAAAGCAATGAACACATTGCTGCGATGACATCGCGGTACAAATGCATCCTAAAAAGGCACCTTCCGCGGCAGGCCGGCATTCAGAACCATTGTTAACACCGGAGGCCTGGACATCGCCGGATCCTCAGGCTGGCGGCGCCCTCCCCGAGCCTCGCCGTGTGCCTGGAGTCCCCGCCAAGCCCGACAGCGGCAACCGCAGCGCCTTCACCGGGTTCTGCCTCTGAGCCGCAGCTGTGCCAGGCCCATTTGAGGTACGTGGAATGTATCGACTAAGTGACGCTGCCCTCGGAAACTTACTGATTCAAGTTCTCATCGCGCCAGAGATTATATTCACGTCCCGTTTCTTTATCATTTGAATGCATCACTGGCTGATTTCTAGATCTTAGATGTATAATAATAGCTTATTAACATGTGTGTCATATAAACAATGTTGGTATTCTACATTATGAAGTACAACGACCAAATAGGAAATAGCATCCATTGTAGTTCCTCTGCAGGAATTTGACAATTTACAGTGGAATATGCAAACTGCAATATTCAAGCTATCCCTTGCAGAGACTGAAAATTATTTAAAGCAATCCAAAATTATCCACTGTGGCTGTATTCTACCATGTCCACCCTGACAACGTCAGACTTAAAATGGAAGAAATGACAGCCCAGGGAAAATTAAGGTCTTGACATGCACATGCCAAGAAGGCATGAATGAAATAAAAGAGAGAGACGACTCAAAGAAGAAAGGGGAGGCAACAGGCAGCTTGTGAGAAACTCAGATTTAAAAAAAAAAATGGAGTAAGGGCTACATCCAAAGTAAAAACCATCAAACCCTATAATAGGGACCAACACTACTCAACTTCAAGAATTTCTGTAGAGCTACCAGAATCAAGACAGTTGGATGCTGATACAAAAACAGAGAGCTGGGTCCATTGATGCAACAAAACAAAGAGCTCAAAAATAAATCCACACCAATGTGTCAACTGAGCTTTGGCAAATAAGCAATGGCAATGTGATGGGGGAAAATGTCTTTTCTACAAATAGGGCCGGACCAGTTGGGCATCCATATGCAAAGAAAAAAAGAGGAATCTGCCAAAGAAAAAAAATGGAGCATAGACATAAATGTAAAATGTAGCATATGAGAATCTAAGAGACCTTGAGTCTGGTGATGAGTTTTTAATTACAGCACTAAAGCAAAATCCATGAAAGAAAAGAAAGCAATAAGCTGTATTTCATTAAAATTAAAAACTTCTGTTTCGCAAAAAGTATTGAAAAGACAAGCCACAGACTGGGAGGAAATATTTGCAAAACATGTATCTGATAAGGGACCTGTAACCAAAACATAGAAAGAATCTGAATCTCAACAGTAAGAAAACAAATAATTCAGTTTTAAAACAGGCAAAAGATCTCAAACATCTCACTAAAGATACCAAGATGGCAAATAAGTGCATCAATCTGTGCTCAACAACATATTATTAGGACATTGTAAGTTAGTGAAAAACCACACGTGCTTATTAGAATCACTAAAACCCAAAATGCTCGTCATTCCAAATATTGGTGAGAGTACACAGAGCAACAGGAACTCGCATTCATTTCAACAGGAATCCAAATGGGGTGGCCACTTCAGAAGGTAGTTTGATGGCTTCTTACAAAACTAAACATGTTCCTGTCACACACTGAGTTAATTGTCCTCCTTTTCCTTTACCCAGATCAGGTTGTAATATGTGTTCATACAGAAGCTCACACAGCTTTACTCACACCTGCCGAAGTCTGAAGATGTAGCCAGCAATTGTTATTACCAGCCGGTTGAGTTGTTTAGGTAATAACTAAAATATAGTCGAGGTCAGTAGCATGATCTTCCCTGATCCTTAACATTTCTCAATATTTTGTACTGGGCAAAACAATCAGCATTTCTCCTAGTCATTCAAGAGACTCATCTACCAGAGTGTCTTCTCTGGAATGTCGGACCTGAGTAGCTGCTATTTTCAAACCCCAGCACATATTTAAAAAATATTTGAAACTCTTTCTTCCAAAATGAAACAAATTTAAAGGAAAAGTAAAGTTGCAAACAAAAAGTTCCCTAAAGGAAGCACATCTTTGTCTTCCTGGAAGTTTTATAGGCTTTGATTCAAATGTAGCCTCATCCTGCAAGACCCATTTCGTTTTGATTTCACACACATTAGTTTTATAATGCAATTCTCACTTTGGACTTTTCCTCCACCTTTTAGGGAAAAAATTCTAATCTTGAGGAATGTTAAACATTGATGTCCGAAGATAAATTTGTTTTAACCAAAGTCCTCTTTGTTCTTCCATGTCCTCCCCACCCAATGTGCCCCCAACTACTATGTCCCATGGCCATCCTACTGGTTTAGAAACACTGACGAACACAATGGAACCAATGGATGGGAATGTCACCTTCAAGGGTGCAGTTCAAGGGAGTCAAAAGTTCAAGGTCAGGTTCATCTTATGACCAATTCGATGCCAAGGTCCACACTTCCAATTTCCACTCTGAATGGAGAATGTCACACAAAGGAGCGATTGTAAAGCTGCCCGTAAAGAACCAGCTGAAAGAAAGGGTGAACGATTCCCTTGCCCTCTATGGCATCAACTCCACAGGACAAATTAGATTTGTGAGAAGTTTCTGGGAAGACTCAACTATACCCTTTTATGTGCACCAACTATGAGACTCTGAAGGCAATTTCATAAAAAAACAAAAACAAAAACCTGAAGACTTATTGGCAAGTTAATCATCTCCCACAGTCGGAAAATCTACATTGCAATGCACAAAAATAGTAACTGAAACAAAACTCACTGATCTGTCTAGGGTTAGAAAGACGAGCAGGCGTCTGCCAGCAGGCAAGGGACAGCTGGGAATTTCGTCATCATGGCTCTGTGCGAATCCGTGCTTCTCAGGTCACAGCTTATGTAACCGACGGTGATCTAAGCGGCCGTGAACAGGGAGCACACTGAGCCAGCACTAACCTTCTGCGTACTCCAAGTAATTTTCTTCACTTGCTGGCTCTTGCCATCTTTACTAGTCTCTGTAAAGATTCACAGACCTTATAGATATTTCAGAAGCCCTTTCATTCCCTCTTCTGATGATGCACAATTTTCCACTTTAATGTGTCTAACCATAGCTAGGCCTAAAGAGTGGGTGGATTTAAATGGGTATTAAATACTTATACACATGTGCACACCTTGAAAAAACCCAGTCCTGGCAAATAAGAACCAACCACAAGGTGCACAAGACCAAAGAAAGAGGCAGGTAGATCCAGGATTGTAGAATGCAACTCACTGGGGACTTAGGAACAGAAGTGTGTCTGGGGCCACACCAAGACAGGTGGATCCTTGTACCCCACGTGGGACGAAGGGGTTTATATATGACGCTAGATCAGAAGGACGAAGACCAACCAGAATAAAATTATTAACTTGCTCAGGGTCAGCCAAGAAAGAGTCCAGGCATCATTGTTGGATACACCATGCTGAGATGACCATGTTAACAACTTGGTTAGTCTTAGATAGCTTGAAGTGCCTGCCGGGGCCACCTGGGAGGTGAAGTGATGGTCACCACCAAGATGCCTGCAGCCGTGTTAAGCAGTGAACAACACACTTGGAACAGCACATGTTCTGTATAAGGGAAAGAATTTGAATTTGCCGGGTGCACTGCTCCTGATTCTTATATCAACAGTGATTATCTAACATTTCCATTTTTAATATATTTTTTAGAAAAAATATGAATGACATTTAATGGGAGTGTTCTTAAATTGACATTTAAATTTTTATTTAGATAAGAGAAATGCTGTGTGGAATTTCTAGTGCAGTGAAGTACCGTGTGGGTCAGATTGCACCGTGTCATGTTGTGCTGCAGTTTGAATGTGAAATGAGTCCCTAAACTCATATGCAAAAGCCTCAGCTGTCATCTGATGGCTTTTGGGAAGCAACCAGATCAAGAGGGCTCCAAGTCCATCCAGTGGATTAATCCGCCGCTGGGATCATAACTCGATGGCACTATCAGGAGGTTGTGGAGCAGGTCGGTGACGTGTGGGTCATGGGGGTGTGGGTCTGGTGTCTGGGCCCTTCCGCTCTGCTCTACTCTGCCTACTCTTCCTCTCTGACTCTCTGGTTCCCAGCTGCCATGAGGAGGAGTTCTTCTCTATGCCCTTCCACCATGTTATTCTGCCTCATCTCCAGCCCGTAACAATGGAACCAGCTGGCCACAGACTGAAACTTGTGAAGTCATGAGTCAAAGTAACCTTTCCTCCTTTAAGTTATTTATCTCAGGTATTTTGTTACAGCACCGAAAAGCTGACTAACACAGAAATTGTGGTATTTCCCATTTAAACTCTTTAGCCCACTTGACGTTGCTCCATCAGTGATGTGGAAATAAAACAGGTATAGACTGTGACTCAGACTCAGTCAATAACACAAAACAACAGGCCAGAGGTCTCTGCGTTGAGTTGGCCTGAGGTTTCACTGTTTAATCTCTCCAGCAGCCTTGTTTGATAGAGCACACATATATGTGTACTTAAATATAGATTATACATATATGCCAACTGTGAAGAGTCTACCTCTCAATGCCAAATACAAAACTGACAACACTAAATTCCGGTTCTGAATGGGAGACAAACGCGAGCTGTTTTGTCCTGTGTTTTCACCCTGGAGCTCTCACCACTCGGGGTACTTGGGTCCCTTGTTGGGTGTGCTCAGGCCTGGTGGGTACTTCAGTGGACATCAGCCATTAGCGGCCAGGTGAGGTGCCAAGGCCTGCACACGCACGATGCCAGTGTAAGATGTGTGCTCATTAGAACGGGTCCACATTCAGCTGTGCACCCGGAAACGCTGGCAGCTCAGCTCTGAAATGCCAGACAAAGCACTCTTCATCCTGGGGGACCTTGAGGAAGGGTACATTTCCTGCACAGCGCTGTGCCTCTTGCCTGGATTTGTGGCCCGCCGCCTGGGTTTCTAACACTGCTGTATCTCTTAATTGATTTTTAAAAGATCCCTGCAGAGTGAATTTCCTAGAAGAGATTCTTTTTCCTACTGTGGATAGCCTGTGGTCTTCATATTTGTGTTTATTTTTAAATGGCTGGTTTGCTTTTTCTGTTTTGTTTTGCATTTTATGATGCTTCTTAATGATTGTGAAAGGCAGCATCAGTTTCTGCTTGCAGGACTAAGGTGAACTGGAGTGGCCTGGCCTTGGGGCAGATGAGCACCAGTGGGGCAGGCAGGCACCGGTGGGGTCAAAGGTCTAAGACCGGGGCCCGAGGCAGCGCTGCTGTCTCAGCGGCTGAGGCAGGAAAATGGGAGAGCTCAGGGGCACCGTGGAAAGGTGCCACTCGTCACCTCACTGGACAGGAGGCCCCCAAAGGGAGAACAACCGGGGAAGTGAGGAGGAGACGCACAGGACAGGGGCTGGAGGAGCAGCAGCCAGAAGGTGCTGATAAGTCCTTGGAGTGCGACACCCCGTGTGGGCTGTAGTCCACAGCCGTGCAGGGACGGGGTGGAGCATTCACCGCCCACCCAGCAATAGCAGCAGCTTTGTGCCACAGGCACCTTTGTAAAAGGTCCCAAACGGTCATTGGCCTATGAGGCTGAATGGCACTCAGGAGGCGCTGGCCATGTCTCAGACCAGCCTCGCTCAGTACCCGGCACTGCGGCCTCTCTCAAGTCCTCCTCGACCTTCTTAGGCCACGTCCGCCCAGATGGAAGTCTTCATAGCCAACATGTGCAGTTCTGTGGCCCTGACATCCAGGGGTCTTTGGGGGTGGCCCAAAAGCTGTTGGCATGAGAACAGACACCACCACACACCAAGCAATAACAGAAGGCACAAGCCAAGCACGCTTCAGTTCTCAGGGAGCTGGAACTGGCTGCAGGGGCACACGGCGTCACTCGGGAGGAGCCGGCTCCACACGGGACCAAGGCCACACGTGAGCGAGGGGAACCCTGGTTTTCCTGCCTGCAGCAGACGGCAGAGGTGGATGCTGATCTCGCAGGTCCTCCGGCCCTGGGGGAGCCCACCCATTCCCAGTGTGACTGTCCAGCGTGCCTTTTGCCCTCCGTAGAGATTTTGTCTCTGTATTTTTACCATCTTCACTCTAGGACTGTCTTTCCATCCATGTCTGAAATCCTCCCGCACTCCTGAAAAATTAAAGCCCGGCACCCCGGTTGGCGAACCAAGTCTTGAAATCGTTTCAGGCACCTGTCATCACGCAGGGAGGGGCAGGGCGGGAAGGGAGCTGCTTCCGGGCGGAGCCACTGTCCCACGGCCAGGCGTGTGGCCTCCAAGCACGCGGGGCTTTGCACCTGTCCTCATGGATGTGCTCTCTGGGACCCAGCACCCAGCCCCTGCCTGCCACATGAGACACACCCAGCGGGCCCAGCTGAACGTACGGAGGCCTTTGCCTTCCCAACAGGACGTTTGGCCTTACCGACTCTGGGTATGTCACTTGCCTTCCTATACAATGGGAAGACACCCGCTATGTTTTCATATGGCCCCCGGAAGTTCGTGGTTTGGACGTTCAGTCCCAGACTTTGCGTTTGGAGGTGAGCCTTCAGGAGGGGAGCGGAACCAGGCGAGGCCCTGAGGGTGGCTTTGTAAGATGAAAAAGAGCTCAAGCAGTACGCTGTCTCCGTCCCCCCCGGGATGCCCTCTGCCATGTTACCATGGAGCACAAGTGCCAAGCAGACATGAGTCCCTCCTCTCAGACCCCCAGCCCACAGAACAGTGAGAAAATAAGCTTTCTCTATTAATGCTCAATCACTGGTATTTCGTATAGCAACAGCAAATGGACCAAGACAACATATCCCAGAAATTTCAAAAGGCAAAAAGAAAATGTACGTGAAGTCTCTAAACTGCCTCACAGGAAGACAGTGTGACACATCACAGCAATTTGGACTTCACTCCTTGACTTGTCTTCCCTAGCGAGCACCACACAACCTTTTATGGGTTTGTGTTGACTATCACCCCAACTCCCACTTCGGAAAAATATTGCACATTTCTGTACTAAATTTTTCTGTGCTAGAAAGACTGCTTGGAACTTTCTCTTATCCCTTTCCCGGCAATAAAATCCTACAAACAAAAAAGCAGGCTCAAAGCTCATTGAAAGCTACTCTCTGTGGATTCTGAGTCAACTTGCTGAATTAGGAGTAGAAAACAAATATTTCCACCACTTGTCCACTCTGCCATCTTATGTGTCTCTGTTTCTGGAGGGAGCAGTCCTCAGTATCTGCTCAATGCTAAAGTCTGCTGCATCTTAGAACTAGTATCAGAAAGCAAAAAGAAAATGCAGATGCAATCGTAGCACCCAAAGTAGCTGTGTAGAGTCTAGAATTTGTTCTCAGAGGAGGAAATATATATGCGCAAAAATACACAGAAAAGCAAATGCCAAATTTTTGGAAAAAGATGTTTATTTTTTTCCTGCATGAAAATAGAATTTAGTTCAAGAAATAAGAATAGAGAATGAGGCACTGCAGTGAAATACCTGTCCCATAAAAGTCAATTCTCCATTAGAATAGCAATATGCCTGGGTGAGTAATTTAGTAAGAATGAATCGCTGTGAGATTTGGGTAAACTCTAAAGTCAATGTGAATTACTTTGGGAGACCTTGCTTCCAAGAAGGAAGACCCCACTGAGCTATGTCTCCAAGGGCAGAAGCCAGGAGGCGGGAGGTTGGGCGGCCCTCTACCAGCTCAAGGAGGCGACTGTGGGGGACTGAAGAGAGATTGTGAGGCAGCCCCCCTTTAAGAAATGTCTCAGCTATTAACTGAATCAGTTAATGCAGCCTTTAAAGTCTGAAGGGCCTGGGTTGTGGAATGGAACATCCATTATTGTTTGGAATTTATTTAGCACTCAATTTAACAAATTAGTATTTTTAATATGATAAAATAAATACATAAAACCAAAATTTCTCGAGACTTTAAACATTGAATTAAAGGTAATAGGAAGTAAGGAGGCAGCTCTTTCTCCAAAGGCAAAAGGACCAAGAGATGGAGGGAGACGGTCAGGAGGGGATAAGAAAAGAATGAAGGTGCCTTATGTACATGTGCCAGCTCCACACAAGGAATGCAAACACTGTATACTGCAAACATTTTTAATTGATTATGAATCTAATTATGTGTTCAAAAACATTTTAAATGACCCTAACAGATTTAGAAAGCCATATTCAATAATTCACAGGCCTGAGGCATCAAAAAAATCAAGCATAAACATAATCATTACGCACATTCTTCTTTGTTTGCTTCAGAACTTTTCTAAACTATCAACACTATGGATTTATTTCATTTCTTTGTTACTTTTGTACCATTTTTAAGTGTCCCAGGGTTATGGATATGCTTGTTTTGATGTCTTCCAGGGGTGGGAAGTAATATTTGGTAGTAATATTCTCCCTGCTTTGGCAGTAATCTTACCACACCGCAGGGAAAAGGTCCCTCCTCCTGCTCGGAAGCTGAGGTGTGAGGCTGCCTAACCCCACCCCTGCTCCCAAACCAGCTCTGCAAATCATCAGCCTCTGTTTCCTTTTTAGACTTAAATTTCAGTCAGACTTTGTTTTTATGGTGGAAGAATGTTGAACACGGAGGGCACTGTCAGCTCTGGGCGCCATGTTGAACTGCCTTTCTCCTGGATGCCGCCATCTCCTGTGACTGGAACTTTATTCCTGTGGAGCAGCAGGGAAACAGGGAGTCGCCGTTCAGTGGGGCTTTTCAATTCTAGACCTTATACTTAGGTTTCACTTGTGGTTTCATTTTTACTCCCATTAATCACACCCCCCACAATTGTCTGAAGAGTGAGTAGCCCCAGAAAGAGAAGTCCAGGCCCTACTCCAGGAAGCCATGAGTACGGTCTCAGAAGGAGACTGGGCTGGTCATGCAGATGGCCCATCGCTGCAGCAGCAAGGCTCTTACAAGAAACTCTGGGGACAGATTTGACAAAGAGGTGGACACTAGAGCAAGGCAGCCTCAGCCCAGGCCCAGCTGCAGGGGCCAGAGGGGTTCTGGAACCTTCCCTGGAGTCCTTGAAGGGAGTGAGGACCTTCTAACGCTTGGATTTCAGCTAGGCCTCCAGAAACAGGACGAGCATACACTGTTTGTGTCCTTTCTCTGCTATAAATTGTCACAGTGGCCACAGAATGCTGAGCACCCCCAAAGCTGAGCACTGGAAGAGATTCTCAGCCTGCATCCCAGAGTCCGGCATGCTGGTTATAGTTGTGCGCATTATTTAAAATTTGTGTTTTTCTCTTCAGCACGGGATTATAAATAGTAGAGTCATGCAGCAGTTGTATTTCCTGGTTGTGGTGCCTCAACATGATCTGTCCCCTCCACGGGACACTGCGGTAACGCCCCCTTGGAAGCTGTGTAGGTAGCGAGTTAGCCAATCCTTTCTGTCCGAGGTCTCGGCACCTACTTTGTTTCTTTTTTATTCCTTGGTTTCTTCACAGCCCTTTGTTCTCGTCCCTTCCTAAGCAAGTGCACATCCTTTCCTTATCAACACGCAGCATTAGTGGAGTACCCACGCACGCGGACGTCACCTCCCGGGGAAATGCGTGAGGTCAAGAGAGGTATTTCCTGGTGTTCATCCCTGTCCTGTGACCCTGCGCTGCGCAGTGACTCGCCCTTCTGCACACCTGCAGGGGACCGTGGCTGTGGCGTGCTCACCGTGTCCCTGCTCACCATGACCATGTGGTCAGGAAGGGTCCCTTTCACCTGGACCGCTGTCCTTTCGGCACAGCCCCATCCCAACTTTGTGCTGCTTCAGACACACGCTCAGCCGTCCCGCTGGGGCTCCCGGCGCTCTTGTGGGAAAGAAAGTCTGGACACCAGAGGACCAGGGCGGGATGAGTCCTCCTCTGTCTTTGGGGTCAGTTCAGAAAAGAGAGAGCTGGGAAACTCATCTCGTGAGAATCCTGGGTGCTGCTGATGCTCCTCAAGGCCATCACATCCTCCATCCTCCGTACCTACCGCTCTCCTTCCTCTCTGCTCTGCTCACTGCTACAAGAGGCCGAGCATCCTGGCAGTTCCCACAGGCTTCCTGACCCTTGAGCTCCCTGCTGGATGGGACTAGGAGGAGAGGCCTACCCGGGTGCCTCTCCCTGACCGGCCGGCTGCGAGCTCCCCTGGGGCGGCCCCTCCACTGTAAACCCAGGCCTGCTCCTACTGCCCTGCCCGCAGGCTCTGGGAAACAGCTTCCGCGGCTGTGAGTTCCCCCTTTTCTGGCTCCCTCACCCCACCTTCCACTTGCATGTTTCAGTTAACTCTTTCCAGTGTATTTTCTCCTACTGGGCACTAATCTTCTAACTTAACATGTTAGTTCCCATACGCCCTGATTCTCTTTCATCAACTGCTAAAATTTACGCTGTCAGAAGCCACTGTTTCATTCTTTTTTCCACACTGAAGCTCAGAATCCTTCAGAGCAGGGCTCCTTCTAGCATTAGTCAGCCTTTCAAACAAAGGGACCAAGTTGGGCAAATTAGTGGCATGCTAAATTGACACCATGGAAACCAGTTTCTCCAAGACTCGCTGGACCCCGAGGGCCTCTTGCGCATCCTGAAGAGCAGTTCTCTGCTGCTTTGTTATGTATAATAGAAGGGTTTATGATGTACAATAAAATGAAGGGGATTTCCTGTCTGTTTCTGTCTGGCTGCTTTCAAGAGATCAAACCAACCAGTGACCCAGAGACAGCGGAGACCCCAAACGCAGGGACAATGGACATCGACAGTTCTTCTTGTGCTGAAAGGGGGAGCTGGATTTTTTAAAAATAAACCTCGTTTTGAGAGTAGTTACAGGTTTCCAGAAGAGTCGTGAAGACAGTGAGGAGACCCCGTACGTGCCACACCCAGGCTCCCTGTCATTTGGGTCTTGCGTTCGGTGGCACGTCTGTCACACTCAGTCAACATGACACGGTGTTACAAACTAAAGCCCACAGCACGCTCCGATTTCCTGGGTTTTCATCTAATATCTTTTCTCTGTCCCCCATTCCTGTTGGCTGTGGCCTGTCAGACGGTCCTCGGCCGCCAGCCTGGCTCCTCGTAGGTTGGAGTGTCTGAAGTATTGTTCATGGAGCCGCCGGCTTGGGGAGAAGCATCAGAGAGCTGAAGAGCCCTTTGCACCCTCTCCGCGCTTCCCGCAGGCGGTGCCCACCCTCTCGAGGGCAGAGCAACTGCACAGGTACTGGAATTCTTCTGCCCCGTTTATTCATTCGTTCAGCTGTTGATTTATATTAGCACGGACCTGTAGAGCTCCACACTGTGAATAACACACCGTGCTCTTCACCTTAGCCTTCGGATTGTCCTGACCCCGTCCACTCCCACCCGCACCCCTTTGCTTTAAATGCGCCCCGCCCCCACCCTGCAAAATGCTGAAACATTCCGGGCTAATCTTGCCCACTTCTGGCTGCACTCCTGGAATCAGCTGTCTCTCCAGGGCAGGAAGCTGCATCTCATCAAGTCACATTCAACACAGATGCCCTGGAATTGCTCTGTGTCTAAACAATTAATTCTCAAACCTCAGGGTGTGGAAGAGAAAGAGTGAGGAATGCGAAGAAACAGCCGTGTAATGAGAGCTCAAGTCACTGATTATTTTTCCAGTTTCGAAAGCAGTTTTTTAAGACTTTTCAGTTGTTAATTAGAAGTGATAGATATAAGGGGAGCAGCCATGTCAGCAAGAAGGTACATTTAAAGGCGGAAGCAGGGGACAGATAGTGGAGCGACCACCAGTGTGGGGACCCGGTGTGGAAAGACAGTTTGGGGACACAGCCGTGGGGCAGCACTCGGATTTGGGTTCTGTATTCTGCTCCTACCACTGTGCTCCACGACAGCACAAGAAAAAACATTTTACAATTGACTTCATTGTTTAGATTTTATTTTGGGTTTTTTATTAAGGTGAACTAATCTCACATATTCCTGGGGCTTGGAGTAGTGTTCCCACAGCACATACGATGTGCACTGATCAAATCAGTCATTAGCATTTCCCAATCCTCATCAATCTTTCTGTTCACAGCCTTTGAGCCCCTCCCTTCTAGTTCTTTATAAAGGACATGCCAGTGTGCTGTGAGCTACGGTCACCCCACGGGACATCAAATCGTGCTACCCTGTCACACTGTACTTTTGTACCCATTATTCACCGTCTTAGTTACTTTCTCATGCTGGAACACAATACCCAACACCCATAAATTAAAGGCAGAGAGGTTTATTTAGCTCAGTTTGTAGAGGTTTCAGTCCATACGTGGCTGGCTCCAAGGCAGGGCTGCCTGGCACAGAGCATCGCAGAGGAGAAACAGTCTGCGGCAGGGCAGCAGGAAGCAGCAAGGGCTCAAAGCAGGAGGAAAGGAAAAACTCACAGAACTCTAGAATCTTCTTCATGATGCTGGTGGTGGTGGCAGTGTTGTTCTGTCATGTGTTTTGTGGGATAAATCAAGTTTTCAGGTTGGTATTGCGAACTAAGATTTTTCAGTATGGTTGAAAGAAGACAAGATGGATTAATGAGGGTAAGTGAAAAGTCAGCATCCAGAGAGATTGAATTGGGAATACCAGTGTAAACTCTGATCTTTTAAAATATTAGATATCTCCTAGTTCTATACCATGAAAGCTCAGGTCCGGCGGGAAGGGGCGTGTGGGGCTCAGGTGCAATCCCCATGAATTAAGGCACAAGGAGACGGTGGAAGATAACACTGTGTCTGCAAACCTGTTTATCAAAGGCAGCTTTCAGCGCCCTTCAGCTGTGGAAACTGGCACTCTTCAGTCTCCGTTGCCATGAAAGTGTCCCATAATTGTCCCCAATCCACTTTGATATCTGGGAACAAAGGTTGGCAGGCAGATCAGTGCTAACCTGGCACTCAAATGTTTTCCTCTAGGACAGCACACCCGTCAGGCCACTTCCCTGAGCCACTTTGAAGACAGACATCTGCCACAGGGGCAGGGAGTTTGAGGTTTCTTTTCTTGGCTTTTCTGGTTAGCCTGGATTGATCAAAAAGAACTGTGGGTGTGCTGGGACTACATCGGCCCAACTCCAGCTTCCAAAGGCCTTGAAATCTCACCGCCTGAAGACACAGCTTGGCTCAGCGTGGGCCCAGTTCCCTGGTAACTGTGACTCCACACACGGAGGCGACTAGGCCCAAATCCACACATCCTTTGGGCTGCACACAGCTTCTCCCCATAGAAATGCTCCTTGGTTACGGCCGGGTCATGTTCCAAGAAACCCACTGTAAGTTGAAAATACCATATGTTGAAAATGCATCTAGCACACCCAACCTATCAAACACCACAGCTGAGCTCAGCCTGCCTCAGACACATGCAAAGCACTTATATTAGTCTGCCATTGGGCAAAACCATCCACTTGAAGCTTGTTTTACTATAAAGTGTTGAGTACCTCGTGTGATTTATTGAGTATATATATGTAAAATCTATTTGTTGTTTCCTTTCGTGATGGCGCAGCCCACTGGGGATGTGCTGCCTGCTCTGTTCAGCACTGTGAGAGGATATTGTATCCCATATCGCTAGCTCAGGAGAAAATCTAACTTCAAAATGGGAAGTATGATTTCTATCGAATGCATATCACTTTTGTTCCATCTTAAATTCAAAAACTCTTAAGCTGAACCATAAATCAGAGACCAGCCATATTACCTAAATCAACAATTTTCCTTTTAGTTGTGAAATATTTGCAGTTGTTGATTGGTAGCTTCAAAGCCCATGGCGAATCGCCTAATTTAGCAGGACAACAAATTAGAAATAATTACGTGAAGTCTGTCAGTGCCTAAAAAAAAAAAAAAAAAGGCTATATTATCTCCGTTACTTCTTAAAATTTTCAGGATAGTTACAAAATTGGAATCATTATAGCATCCTAATCTAAGAGTAAAATTTAATAAAGAATGCTGAAGATGATGCAAGTACTAATGGCTAACACGGTTTGGGATTACTGCATTCTGTCAGCCTCAGCTCTTTGAGTCCTCATAAATCTACACCTTAGCCTACCAGGAAGAGCACATTAGGGCCTCTCATAATTGTTTCACAAATAAAAGAGGATTTAGTTTAGTTTAGCTTATAAAATAGCAGGACGAGTACTAATAAATATTACAGAGCTATTGGAGAAAACAAACTTCTTTCATCCTTTCCCTGAAAGTGATCCACAGAAGTGAATTTCAAACGTATCTCCCAGGCCTCCCTTGGTACCCATGGAGGGTGGTGTCTGGGAGCCCCACAGTTACCAAAATCTGCCGCTTCTCAGGCCCCCTGTGTGAAAGGGCCTCGTGGTTTGCATGGAACCTCCGACACCTTCCCTCAGACTGGCATCATCACTAGGTGGCTTACCATACCCAGCGCACCACAAACACTGTGTAGGTGGTTGTTACATGGGCACTCCCGGTTTAATGACCGAGTTCCAGCCCCATGACTGGTCATTAAATGTATTGTATGTAGTATGTATACTACATATTCGGAACAGAGAAACGGTCAAAGGAAACTCCGGCTTGGTGACTTTTACCTGCAAGACTCTTTCAGGCAGTGCTGTGATGTGCAACACAACATAAACTACAGCACTGTCTGTACGGCACCATCAGCACAACCTACAGTGCTGTCCAAACAAGGTGCACTGTACAAAAAGACACTGAGGCTCGTAAACAAGACGCGCGGAACAAAAAAAAAAAAGGATCGTAAGTCTGAGTAGTCATTAAAGAGGTAGATCCGTAAAGGAGGAATATCTGTTTAAGAATAATAAGCTCTAAAGAGTTATATGCATTCAGCATAGGAGCAATTTTATTCTTCTGAAAAGAATGCATGGATGCAGAATCCATAAATATATGAATGAGTGGCTATATCTGAACTGTAAAAATAAAAATATGTCCTATATATACATACATATATGTGCCTTGCTATAGAGGTGTGGCCGACCCAGAGTGGACTTCTCTACACTCACTAAGGAAACTAAACTACACAAACAGAAAATGAGTCAGCAGAGTGGAGGCGAAAGGGCTGCCTGTGAGGCTTCGAGGGTCCCCAGGATGAAACGCCTGACGGGAGGTGGTGGCAGAATGTCGCTGTCACCCTCAGGCTGTCATGTCAGTGGGTGGCTGGATTCTGAACCACGCCGAGTCTGGTTTTCACTCTCTAGCTGCTCGGCTCTTTGTTCCTGCTCTTCTAGTGAACGGGCTGCACTTGCAAGCAGGTGGGCACGTAGCGCAAACCGGACGCCCTTCAGACTTGCTCCAGCTCCCCTCACCTTACAGGGCCCCAGGAAAGCACCCTGCCTGCCTACGACTGCTTCCCAGGCACCTCAGGGATCCTCCCTCGCCTTCCCTCTCTCTGCCCCTGGAATTTTGCCGGGGCTCAGCGTTGCCTCTCTGTCCGTTCTGTGGCCCCGGACCTCCGGGCTGGAGTTGGGCTCTTGGCTGTGCTCCTGGGTGCCGCAAGGACCCCTGGGCCCTGCACCTGGGACGTGGGACCCAGTTTTATGCCACCCAGCAGGACAAGCCCCTGAGGACACAGGTGAGCCACATCACTGCATGTCACACAAAGGCCTGTGTCCACCCAGAAGTCTACATTCCATCTACTCCCAATCAACTGTCGTATCTACTGAGCTTTTAAAAGCAAAGTGGCCCCAGAATACACAAATGCAGTCTCCCTCCTCAGACCTCAAACCCAACAGAGAAAGCTAATGAGTCTTGAAACAGACGCAGGCAGCGCCGCTTTCCTGCAGGGGCTAATATCTGGGGACCTGCTACGCTGCGTGGTTCTCAGGCCTTCTTTTTACTCCAAAAACCTTCATCCTAATATGCTGAAACTCAGGGTGATGCATCTACTTCAAGGGCCTTTGCCTTCACTTTATGTGGCACATGACAGGTTCTTTTCATTGGAGGAGTAACCCTTGCTCTGCAATATAAAAGGTTTTGTATCATTTATTGTTTCTTTGGAAAAAAGACTGTTTCCCTCCATTTTGCTATTTTCTTTTAGGAAGTCCTATTAGATCTACCGTGTCGATCCTCTGTATCTTAACTTGTTTTCTCGACTCCAGTACTCCAGGAGTGGGCTCAAGCAGAGCTTGGAGAAGCTGAAGTGAAGAATCAGAGAACTGGGAGAGGGCAAAATGGCAAAATAGCTGAAAACCGGAACCAAGACTCTGGCTGAGGAGTCAGGTCATCGGTGTCCCTGGAGCCAGGAGAAACAGGATGAGGCTGGAAATGATTACTGAAAATTTCTTAGAGATGGCAAAAGCCAAAACCTATGGACCCGAGAGGCCAGAAAAGAAGCAGCACCTCACAGACCAGGAAAGAGACTCTTGACACCGCATCAAGGGCTTTCGCGGGTCCCAGGGACACTGGGATGAGTGGGAAAAGCCAGGTCAGGGTTCGCAACACTCGGAAACGACAGCGGGAGATGGGGAGCGGAGGTCAGTGTGTGCTGGGCTGGGGGCAGGGCAAGGGCACAGAAGCAGGGCTGCGAGAGGGTGGCAGAGCTGTGTCTGGCTGTGACAAGAAGGTCCAAGATCTTGAGCAGCATCCTGCTTTGAGTCTGTACTGTTGGTATTTGGTGCTGTTGCTTGCAGAGTAAATACCAGGAAATCTGGGTGAAGGGTAAGTGTGTCGTGTGTCTGAGTGCTACCTCTGAAACTTCCTGTGAATATATAATTATTTAAAACTAAATTTTAAAAATTCAAGTAAGTGAACTCGAAGTACGCCTGTCAAATACCTTTTGATGGGGGGCGGGCATGGCACGTGCTTTCTGGACACTGCTTACCTGCGACAAGACAGGGACCTAAAATACTTGTGTGTGACTGTTGGGATTACTGTTACATTTTAACTGAGTCTTCTTTTCTTTTTTCATATTCATTTATTAATAGGTGTAAGTGCTGGCAATATAATTAATGGCTTGAATTTACTCACACTAATGGAAATCGTTAAATGGTCTGAGTAATTACGCAGCCTCGTTACACACATCTATCAACAATAATTCTGCCCGGCAGTGTGCATTATCAGCTTTTGTTTGACAATTTAATCCTGCACTTCGACCTTTGAAGAGTGCGGCCTTTTAAAAATTTTGTCTATTAATTATGAAGTAGAAAAAAGATATGAACTGTGTGCTAGGATTGATTTTGTGATTAGTTTTTAAAGGGAACTTACTGGAGTGAGGTTTCCCATAACCAAGTGCTGCAAGGAGCAGAGGCCCTCGACTCAGGAAATTGTTCTCACGTGATTTCTCTCATTGCTTTCCGCGTGGCGAGCTCCTGTGCGAGCGGCCCAGTGACGGGCTCTCGCTGTTGGTCAGCTCTCCGGGGAGGGTCCGAACCCTACAGTTCCGGGAGCCTCTGCCACGGCTGCTGCCCTGCCACATGGTGGAACGCGACTGTTACAGCGGAGACCCTGGATCCTTTGTTTAATTTCCTGTGGATTAACTACCTTAACTGTTACAAACTCTCGTGGCGCTGGTGGCCCTGTTGGATGGCAGCGCTCGAGGTCTCAGCTGGTCCATCCAGGATGGCACCTCCCATCCCCAGGAAGTGATGTGCAGAATCCTTGGTCTCCACAAGCAGAAACAGGAGGTCTGCGCCCTCCAGCTGCCCCACCCTTGATTCCAGGCCAGCAGCCTCCGCCGTGGCGGCCAGATGTGCAGATCCAAGCTGCCCAGCATACCCGGCAGTTGGGACAGCAACCAAGGAAACAGTCACCCAGTTGATCTCGGAATCACACTTTACTGCTGGATGAAAAGAGAAAAATAGGGAAGAGAAGAGGGTTCCCCTCCCACCTTTGAAATAGAATTCCTGCAGCCGTGTTGTGACTATGAGGCAATAGTGAAGGCGAAGCAGCTCACCTTGACACGATAGAACCACAGAAGCAGCTCTGGGTTGAGCCATGTGGACTTCTCATTTTGTGAGAAGAGTAAACCCCTATTGCTCAAGCTGCCTTTGTCAATGTTTAGTTTGTTACTTTCTCAGACTCGTGATGCAGGTCAGGTGGTGCCATTTCATGGCAGAGAGAGGAGAGTGTTGGTGTGGGAACAGAGAGAAGGGAAGAACAAACAAGCAAGATGTTTCAAAGAAGGATCGATAATAGTCCTGCCACTATTCTAAGGGGGAACAGCAGGACACAAAGCAGGACTTAGCTCTCAGCTGGGCAGGCAGAGATGACTCTAAAGAGGGTGCCAAAATGTGGCTACAGAAAAGGGCGAGGGAGACAGAAGACGAGACAAATAAGAGAAAGTCAGACCATCAAGGACCTCCTGGAATACACTGAGGAATTTGGACTGACGTGTAAGGACCACCAAAAACCATTGTAAGTTTTAATCAAAAGATATGACTGTATTTGCACTTTCAAAAGCCCATGCTGGCCCCAGGTGGAGTGTGGTTTGTAAGGGGGTAATAGTAATAGCAAAGGTGGGCGCATCAAGGGGCACATCTGGACAACTCACCCCATCCAAAAACTTGATCGACAGCAGGACCTTGCGACCCTGGGAAGGAACACAGCTCTGTGCCAGTGCTGGGCTGGTGGGAGATGTGGCAAAGAATAAAAGAGGGTGCGGACATCACTATAATCACAAAACTCAACTAGTTCTATGTGAATCCAGGACAAAATGTGTAATATAAAAAGACCCAACTTTTAAAGGAGATAGCAGAATAATTTTGTAATTCTGTAAGATTTCTTTGAACAAATTCCACACTGATAAATCTGACCACTGTAAAATTTGAAACTCTTTTTGTTAAGAGGACATTTGTTAAAAAAAAAAAAAAGATAAAAAAGATGAAATCTTTCTGACACACATAACCAGAGAAGAATTTGTGCCCCAGGGTCTGGTATTTGCAAAGAAACCCTAAAATTCAAGAGAGAAAGAAGAAGAAATGCCATAGGAAAGTGACCTACATCCATCACCGGGCATGCCACACAGAAGACCCATCTGTGGCTGGAGAGCACAGGAAAAATAGGTTAACTTGTTGGCAACCAGGAAACAGAAATTGAAACCAAATGGCCTCAGACTGGCCACTGACTCTGTGAGGACATCGAGATAGCATCGCTTCCCTCCTCCCGTGGGGCTGGGGACACCTGTGCATGTACCACAGATTCCGCACACAGGAGCGCTCAAAGCAAAATCACCTGTATCGGCCAAGCCTGCAGATAATCCCGGTGTCCCTGGACAGAGCAATAAAAGAGAAGCAGAGTCATAAAGCAGGATGACAACAGCAGGGAGATGAACCCCACTGTGACCATGCACATAGGAGTGACCACCGAAAGCAAAGGGAAGGTGTACCGCACAAGACGCTGAAGGAAACACACAGAGTCACGTCCCCTGCATGGCAGAGAGACGCGTTCAAAACAGGACAGCGCTGTGCTGAGGGATGCGCACATGTGACATAAGACTCGGGAAAAGCACAGTGCTGAGGAATGTGGAGTACTGGGGAGCGGTCACGGTGGTGAGAAGAGGGGGCTGTGGCCGAGGAGGGCACCTCACAGGCTGGCCAGGCAGAGAGCTTTCTGTTTAAACCTCACGTGTGTCTGATGATTGCATGGCAAAAAAAAAAAAATGAAAAATGAATCCTCTCGAGGTTGGGTGTTGAGGGACTCGGTGGTGTCTGTCCCTTCCGCGCCCCTGTGGTGACATGCATGTGCTGTGAAGAGGAGCCTCTGTCCCCAGAAGAGCCACCGGCAGCACGTGGTTGTTAGTTGTGTCACTCCGGTCGGAAACGCTCTGGCTCCTTGTTCATCACAGTCGCTGGATTTTGGGCCTCGGTGATGCCGTCCAAGGCGCATTCTCAGTCTTTTGCTTTCAGATGAACTAGAAAGCTGTCCCCACAGTCCCTGGGCCTGCATGTGACACGGCAGGTGTGCGCAGCGCTGAGAAAGCGACATCCACGGGCGGGTAACAGGCGGGGCTGCTACACTTCCTCAGGTGGATGCTTTGAAAGCAGAGGTATTTTACTTGACGGGAATCCATATTAAACACGTAAATAAGATTGGTATTATTACCTGCTGGAGGAGCTCTGCTTACCCAGACTCCGTTCCTGAAGACTTTTATTTGTACCCCGAATTGGTTTCCTGAAAGCAAATTCCCATCCGGCCCCATCCTCCCTTTCCTCTGTCCATGCCACCCTCCCAATGCTTCCCTGGGATGGCCGTGGGGCCCCCCTCGCTCTCCTGCTCGGCCCCGCTTACTACCAGAATGCTGATTTCTTTTAAGCATTAAAAAATCCAGACTAACCCAACCCTAAGTGCTCTCCTACAGCTGTGTGTGACCAAGCACTATAAAACTGGCATTAATTTAAAAAAGAATTGGCTCATCTGCAAGAATTTAGATGTGAAATAAAGACTGAGACTTGCTGGCTGGAAAATAAAATAGTTCCTTATCTCCAAATTCTCCAGCCAGGAAAACATTCCCAGCCCAGTCGAAAATGTCAAACCCATGGCGCCATCAGTAAGACCTGGACTTGGATAACAACCAGACAAGGGTGTAGCCATAAGTGTATTCTTTCAAATATCTTCAGAAAGAATCCAGCTGATGTCTGGGAGACCATCAGCGAAACCCGAAGACCTCAGAGTCCTGGAGCTCCAGGGTGCGCCTGCAGAAGAGGTCAGGCCTGGCAGGACAGCTGACTCTCAAAAAGAGCCATGGAAAAGGGTTTTGGTTTATGGTGGGGACACACTCAAATCCACCACAAACTCACAGAAGGCGGGAGGTGGCTGTCTAGATAAAAGTGCCAGTACCCGAACTACAAAGTACCAGGAGGAGTGTGCAAAGCGTGGAAACACTTCTGGGCCACTAGTGCTCCTAGTTCGGTAGCAGGTGGAAAAGACCGTTCAGAGGACTTATGTCCCAGCACCCTCTTCATGCTTGGTCAAGAAAGGTGACAGAAAAGGCGTTATGGTTTAGATCTAGGTGTCCCTCAGAGCCTCGTACACTCATGGGGGGGCTTCTGAGAGATGACTGGATCGTGGGTGCCTGATATTCATTACTGGATTGGTCCATCAATGAATTTATAGCTAAATGTGATGTTGGGAAGTGGAGCCTGTTGGGAGGAGGCAGATCAGTAGAGGTGTGGCCTGCAAGAGTGTCCCTCCCTCCTCCCTTGAGCTCTCTCTTTCTCTGCTCCCTGCCTACCATGCCACAGACTGTTTCTCCTCTGCCAGGCCACCCTGCCTTGGAGCCAGCTGACTATGGACTGGAATCTCTACAAACTGAGCCAAAATAAATCTCTCCTCCTACAGCTGTGGGTGCTGAGGTATTGTGTCCTAGTGACAAGAAAGCAATTAAAGCAGGGGACATCTCAAGGTTAGAGCCAAGAGCCAGGATAAACAGAGGACTCTCCAGGGAACAGGACCGGGGCCTAATAAGGAACATGCTCAGCTCTGGGGTCAGGCAGACTTGGACACATTTTTTTCAGCAGAATTTCTGTCAGTCAGCAATAACCAGGGGCCCCAATTTGTTCCTATTTTGATAAGAGTACTGACCGCAGTCACGGTTCTTCCTCTGCCTGCCTGCGAGAGGAAGTACCTAGATAAAGTTTGCTCTTAGCTCATGGTGCTCCGGATCGAGGAGCTGCATGTGGGCCTGAAGTCTGATGCCTCAGTTGAATACGGCTATGAGTGAAATGTTGCTGTTATGAGATTCGCCAGGGATGCAAGATGGCACTGATGCTTCAGCCCCCTCTGACCTCAGCCCCACCAGGTAACTCTGCAGTCTCCCTGACAAAATAAAGAGGCAGAGACAGGAACAATCCCTTTGTGAACCGCAGAAACCCTGACAAAAGCAAGCCCAGATATGACATGGATCCTGGGTACATAACTGAAATCACCAAATGTAGAAATTTCTGGACAATCCTTTTGGACCGAGAGAGTCCATTTTGTCCCCAGCCTGAACATTTCATTGAACTTACAGAATCCATAGCCACCCTGAGTTGCCATGTCCATTTCCAGCCACCAGACTCTTTGGATCCTGCCTGTCCCCAAGAGGAACGAGGAAGGTTGAGCTGCACACACTTCCCACTTTCTTATAAACAGCGTTCCCTAGCTGTACAAGAAATAGCAAGCATCAACAAATGGGATCATATCAAATTTAAAAGTTTCTGCACAGCAAAGGAAACAATGACTAGAGTGAAGAGACAGCCTACAGAGTGGCAAAAATTTTTTGCCAGCTATAGCTCAGACAGAATATTAATATGTAGAATATATAAGGAACTCAAAAGATTAGATCCCTCCAAAAATAAAAGACCCAATAGAAAAATGGGCAACTGCAATAGACACTTCTCAGAAGAACAACTACAAATGGCCAATAAATACGTGAGGAAAAACTCAGCATCTCTGGCCACTAGGGAAAATGCAAACTGAAACAACATGAGATTACACAACATTTCAATGGCAACACCAAGAAATCGAATAATAACAAGTGCTGGAGAGGCTTCAGGGGAAAAGGAAGCCTTCTACTTTGCTGGTGGGGATGTAAACTGGTGTAACCACTATGGCAATCTTATAGAGAGTCCTCAAGAAACTAAAAATAGAAATTGCATTTGATCCAGATATTCCTCTTCTAGGCATCTTTTCAAGAGAGTTGAAGACATCATATCACAGTGGTAAGTGCCTACCCATGTTTACAGCAGCATAATTCATAATAGTTTAACTTGAAAGCAGCCTATATGTCCATCAACAGACAAGCAGATAAAGAAAATGTTGTATTTACACACCGTGGAGTACTACTTGGTTATAAAGTAGAATAAATTTCAGTCATTTGTATGAAAATAGATGCGCCTTGAAAACATAATGTTAAGTGAAATAGATCAGCCACATAAGATTAAATACCTATTGTTTCTCTCATAAATCCAAAGTATAATGAAGTATAGAGCAAAATAAAAAAACAGACAGAAGAAACTGGAAAGTAGATCTTTTGCACTGGGAAGGGAAGCAAGAGCAGGAGGTTGGGGAGGGGAGAGGGAGGAGTGCAAAGAATTGGGAGGTGCCCAGGATGAGTGTGATCATTATACATTTAGGGATAGGGAAGGGGAAGAGAAGGGGAGGAAAGAGAATTAAAATGTGTCCGGTACATGTGTCTGCTCCCTAAGGTAAATGCAAACTTTATACACTGAAAACGTGCACTAATAAAATTGAATTAAATTTAATTATAAATCTCTCTCTCCCCTCAGAGTGCTACTCCTTGGTTTCCTGCATTTCTCCATTTGCAAGTTCATTCTGTTCCTTCGGTTTTATCTTCACCACACCTGTGGTTTCTTGGCTGTCCCCTCAGCTCACCTGCTGTGCATTGTGACTCTGGACTCTTCTGTGTGAACTGCTCAAGTCCAGTTGAGGGGACATTTGTGGACATCATGTGGGCAAAGCCTTGCGCACCTGAGCCTCGTTCTTACAGTGGCAGCACTGCCAGCCGACTGTGGGGAGCAGTAAACACACCGGCACAGCCAGCCCATCCCGCCTGCTCCCCAGCTCTCGGGCCTGTGCACCCAGCTGTCCTGAACAGGCTCACTAGGTGGCCCAAGCTGGTCACAGGCGTGTGAGCGAGAGATGCCTCTTGGTCCTCATGGAGGTCTGAGGTTGCTTGTTACAAGATGTCGCTGCCCCAGCCGGAAGCGGATGCTGCCTGGATAGGTGGTGTCAATTTGCACTTTAGGGTAAGGAAACAGGCCTTGGGAGAAGCTGGCCCCATACCACCTCTGCAGCTTTGGGACCCAGCACCAGGCTCCCGACCTGGATTGCTCCTGAGGGCCACGCCGGGCTCTGGGTACACTGCAGGCTCCCAGGAGTAAGGAAGGTGAGTGTGCACTGAGGTAACTGAGAGCTAATGTGCTAACAACACATTTCCTTCCCCTACAAAAAGTCTGAAACCAAGAAAGTTCTGCTTGAAAGCAATATGCAATAACAAGTCCAAATGGGAAAGCAAACAGTGGAGGGGAGGGGAAAGGAACGGAGGGACAAGAGAAATAAGAAATGGAAGGAAAAAATGGAAACACAGCTTTTGTAAATAAGGAGGGAGGAGGGGGCGGAGGGAGGGGAGGGGAACGGGAGAAAAAGAAGCAGCAAGATAGATCACGTACAGGTACAAATCCCCTATGATGAATGTTATCACTATGTACACCTAAAATGTACCATTAAAGTAAAATCTTAAAAAAACTCACACTTCTCATCCACTCCCTCCCCCCCAAAAAAAACCTGGAATTCACAGGAAAATGCAAGTGAGCAGAATAGCCAAACAATCTTGTAAACAAAGACAAATTCAAAGGATTCATCCTTCCCAACTTTACTACAGAGCTACAACTACCGGGGCAGGCTGTTACTAGCATGAGGGAATGTCCTACAGCAGTGGGCTAGAACAGAGAGCTCGGACATGAGCCTGCCCCTTGGGGGTCAGCAGACTGTGGGACAAGCTTGCCAGGCTGTCACAGCAGAAGGGGAAATAGCCATGGGCAGGAGGGCGCAGCCGGTACGGCAGCCTCCCGCCAGGACGACAAGCCTCCGGCTCCCCTGGACCGGCCATGATCCCCTCCGGGCTGGGCCCCAGTGACCAAGACCTCCAAGGAGGTCCCACGTGCTGACACCCCGCACCCAGGCCCCGCGTCCGCACACAAACCCCTATGGGACGGGTCAGACTCCACCCAAGCCACAGCACACGCTAAGAAGCGTTCGCTCGTGTGTGCCTGCATCGTGTGCTCGCAGGTGTTCACTGCTCACAAGAGTTCCTGACGGGCGGAACTGGAAAGCCGAGCGTTCATGGGCAGAGACTGAACCAGTCACAGTGAAGTCACACGGTGGGACACTGCAGAGACAGGTGCGTGCAACACAGACAAAACTCGCAGATAACACTTCATTTAGAGGAGCAAGAGAAAAGATGCATCCTGTAGGAGCCCACTTATATACGTTTCCAAACAGGCAAATAACTGACTTTGTGTAATATTTGTACATAGCTGGCATGGTTATAAATAAAAGCAAGAAAAACTTACCGTAAAATTCAAGATACAAGCCACCTGGAGAGCAGGGAAGGGATGTAGTAACACACAAGGTGGTGGGGATGGTGGATGGTGGAGAGGGCTGGAGATGCTGCCTGTCACCCCTGGATGTTCTCTACCCACCCGAGGCATGTAACTGTCCCCTGCCTACGAGCTCGTGCTACAGTCTAACCCTCAATTATTAAGTATTTGATATGTTCCAAAGAAATGTGGTGATAATTTCGTGGATTATATGCACAATGCAATTGCTGCTTCCTCTGCCCCAAGCCAAAGACACACACGCACGCGCGCGCACACACACAGCACCCTGACTCAAACACCTCGGGGCGTCACCGTGCCCTGGAGGAAGTTCCTCCCACCGAAGCCTTAGCACAAGTAGAGACACTTGAAACCCATGGAGAGAGACGCAGCTCATCGCAGAGCACGCACTTCGCAGGCACAAGGCCCTGGGGCTGTCCCCAACATTGCAAAATGTAAAATAAGATAAAACCTAAAATTAAATAAATAAAACAGAAAGGAAACCTAATTCAAAGCAAACTAAGCGAAATCCTATGTTAACAGAAAACATGCTGTGCTTAGAGTCAACTAAGTTGATTTGTTTTCTTTCAAGTATCTGTCTCCCAAATAAAATGTCAAAATAAGAATGCTAGGAAAAAGAATGAAAAATAAACTAGAGATGGTATCTGGTAAACAGAACTCCTTAAGAACAAGACAGAACACGAGGGGCGATGTTTTATATCAAGAGCCTGGAGACTCCTAAATTTTAACCAACTCCTCATCGACCCCAGAGATTTTTAAAAATGAAAAAAGCAAAATATGTCAATAAATAATACAATTGTCAACAAGTCAGAAGAACAGAAGGTCTGTAACAATAGAAGTTGTCAAGCAACAATACAATTTTTACAATTCTAAAAAAAGTTGACAGAAAATTTACCTTACAGCCTTCTGCAAATGTCTGCTGAAAATGGAAAAATTAGGTTGTTATTTGACTCCATCATGATTTCCATTTTTATCAGATTCTTGGGCTCTTGTGGGTAATTACAAGGCTGTGTAGTGTTGCTGTTCCCGTCTGTCTGGGAAGAAAGAGATGGAGGCTCAGTCCTTGCAGAGCTTATTACCTGAGTTGTTAGCGGCTCCTGCGAGCACCATCTCTTGTTGGGAATAGAATGGCGGTAGCATAAATTCAGCATTCCAACCTCCTAGCAAAGCA
>PVJO010020553.1:0-31769 GCA_004026905.1 Hystrix cristata
TTCTCTTCACAGTTATACTCTCTTGCCTTTCACTGGACATTGTTGTCACCAGAAATGTGTTTGAAGACATTGTGCTTGGTTCTTGCTAGATAAGGTGCCCCTAAAGAAGCAGCTGACTGCATGTTACTGGATAGGAACAAAGACTTCATGAAGTCTTTTACTTCAGTGTATCTGAGCGAATACTCTTCAATACTGTTTTATCAAATGTGTGTTTTCATTTTAATCTGACTGTTCATTCTTGTCTTTCTAGAGGCACCCCGATGGCGTGGCCTCTGTATCCTTTAGGGAACCAGAGGAAGCCGATCATTGTATTCAGACCCTTGATGGAAGGTGGTTTGGTGGCCGTCAGATCACTGCCCAAGCATGGGATGGGACTACAGATTATCAGGTAAATTCTGTGGTTGTCAAGGGCTCATGAATTATTTCATTACCAACAAGTGTTGATCTAGCAGTCCTTCAGAATGAAGTTTTGAGTTTGGTTTAATCTGTTTATTGTAACTATACGTTTTTTAAATAATACTTTGCATTTAAAGGGTAGAAAAAAAATGTTTCAGTCTCCAGTTAGTTTGAAATTCTGAGATGTGCTCAGAATTGTGATAAGAAAAGAACACATTAAACCAAACTGCTTCTCTTCCATTCTGTGTTGTACAAACAGCTCAGATATTAATTTGATAAGAAATGAGACATTTCTGCAGTATTGTGGTACTTGCATTTACTTACATGATAATTAAGGTCAGCAAATCAAGATGTAAAGTTTTGAGAACTGAAAACAGGCATAGTAATAGCTTGTTTCCTAGGAAATGCTCAGGGTGCTTTCTTCAATATTAGAAATACTGAGGTTATTGCTTCTTTTTGTCTAAAACTCATTTTAATGGCAGGTCCTACTTATCCCCAGGTGGAAGAGACCTCAAGAGAAAGGGAGGAAAGGCTGAAAGGATGGGAGGCATTCCTCAATGCTCCTGAGGCCAGCAGAGGCCTTCAGCGTGCTGACTCTGTCAGCACTTCAGAAACGGCTGGGCCTTCTAGAATGAGGCACTTTTCAGAGCCCCCGAGCACATCAAAAGTGAATGTTCAAGAAGCTGAAACCACAGCGGCATTTGAAGAACCTATCGATGAGAAGAAGTTCGAAAAGACAGAAGATGGGGGAGAATTTGAAGAAGATGCATATGGTAAAGATACTAAAGAAGGTGAGCTTGAAAAAGAGAGCAAAGATGACTGCCCTGAAAAAAAATCTGAAGAGCGCTGTGCCGAGAGAGAGGTTGAAGGAGCCTACCCTGAGAAGGAGTTTGAAGAGGGCAGTCCTAGAAAAGAGTTGAAAGAGAATGGATCCAAAACAGAATCTAAAAAAAAGAGACCAAAAAATAGCTTTGAAGAGAATGGCCTTGCCAACGATCCTGAAGATGATGATGCCAACAAGGAGTCCAAAGGTGAGGGCAGCCCCAAAAAAGAATCTGAAGACGACAACTCTGAGAGAGAATCTGACGAAGACTGCTCAGAAAAACAGTCTGAAGACGGCTCAGAAAAAGAATTAGAAGAAAATGGTCTCGAACAAGATTTTGATGAGGATGGCTCTGACAAGGAGTTTCCTGAAAGCCTTCTTGACAAAGAGTTAGAAGAAATTGACACCGACAAGTCAGAATTTGAAGACTCCGAAAGAGTGTTAGATGTGGAAGACTCCGAGAGAGAGTTTGATGAAGAGTCAGATGAAAAGGATGAAGAAGAAACATATGAAAAGGTTTTTGATGATGAGTCAGATGAGAAAGAGGATGAAGAAGGTGCAGATGGAAAAGGGTGTGAAGATGCTGATGAAAAAGAGGGAGATGATGATGCAGATGAGCAGCTGTTTGAAGACTCAGATGAAAAGGAAGATGAGGAAGATGCAGATGGAAAAGATGACGAAGATGTAGATGAAAAGTTGTTCGAAGATGACAACTCCATTGAGAAGTTTGATGAGGAGGGTTCCAATGAGAAGGTGTTTGATGATTCTGATGAGAGGGGGGCCTTGGGGAATGTGAAGGAAGAGGGGCCACTGTCCACAGGCAGCAGCTTTGTTCTCAGCAGTGATGATGATGATGATGATGTCTAATCCCTTAAACTTGCTTTCTAGGGAGAGTCTCCATCTCCATTTGCCTGTGCTTCAGGATCATTACTAGTAGTGTTACATGAACATGTGCATAGTGGTAGGATGCTGTCTGATTAATGCATCTTAGTTTTTTCATTGTCTTCTGTACTTAATGATTTTAAATATATGTTAATTGATTGTTCAGTTAAAGCTATTATAATGCAAATAAACTGGATACTTGTCCTTTTGTCAAATTTGTTAAATGCATGCAGAATAATATTTTTAAAAGTATTCTGATTGAAGTTTGTGATATTCAAAAATAAAAAGTTGATAATATGCAGAAACTGAAGATTGGACTGGAGTTAAATTTCATTTTATTTTATTATTTTTTAAAGCAGGGTTTTGCTTTGAGTTCAGGCTGACCTTGATTTCACCACGTAGCCCATGTCGGCCTCTAACTCACGGCAATCCTCCTACCAAAGCTGCCAGAGTGCTGGAATTACAGGTGTGCTCCTCCATGCCCAGCTAAACTTCATTTTAAATTCATGATATTGCTTTATTGATAATCCCTTAGGAGTCCCCTTATTTCCAGTTGGCATTACAACTTCTGTCCCCATTTCATCATTCTAAACCAGAACATGTTCCTTAACTCATAAAGGAGATTTGCAATCCTTGCAAATTACTTATTTTCTTTCCTAGCCTCTTTCCATTAAAATTGACTTAGATATATAAAAATAAACTTCATGTGGTCCACAAACTTCAATTATTGAAAATAAGAGAAATGAGAATTCTTGCATGTACTATTAGCCTCTTTGTGCCCCTTTAGAAATTGATCAAAGTTACGAGCCCTCCCCCAGAAAAATGTATGCACATGCATTATACAACTTCCCATGTACACTTTGGGGAGATTTGTGGATCCCTTGAAAACACACTTCTTTTTGTTTGTTTGTTTTAGAGTCACGATGCCCCCTATTGTACAAAGTTGGATAGTTCCAATATAATTGTGGGTCTTTCTTGATTGTACTTTGCAAATTCGGTATTGGTGATTTTACTGATGATGTAGCAGAGAAGCTTATACTGAATAAGTGCTGCTCCTCCATTATAGCAACTGTAAGTACAATCATTGTCCTCTTTAGACAGCAAAGAGTTGCTATATGTCAAGTCTATTTTTGGAGAATTTTTTAGTCAGTGTCTGGGCTTTCTTAAAATCTTCATGATTTCCACCAGGGATGAGTGATCAAGGGTGGAAAAAGTTACATAAAGAGAAACTGCAAAACTGTTCCTTCAAAGATAAGCTAGAATCATTTAACACTGATTTATTGGAGAATTGGTTTTCTAAATGAAAAAGATAACCTTCTGCATTCAGTTGGGACACTACCTACATAAGTTAGCTCTATAACCATGAGAAGAAGACCATTTCATTCTTTACATTAAAATGTGTAATTTTGGAAATCCACAATCTCAAGACAATATGCATCTAGTGTTTCAGGTATTTAACATTAGTCATAACTCAAGGTCATTTGGGGATGGAAAATTCATTCAAGAGGTAGAAAACTATATGGGGGACTATGTTGTCAAAAAGCATTACCAACATTGGCACGTTATTGGTGTGAGAGTGTGTGTGTTTGTGCGTGTGCATATGTTGTGTATAAGAAGTGTTTCAATAATGGGATGCTGTTCCGGTATTCTGACCTCTTCCCCTCTGCTCTTGAATTTGATGATAAATACTCAATACCTTTTTCATATAAACACTGGAAGTGAAAAATCACAAACAGCTTTAAGATGGTAAATAACCTATGAAGTGATAGAAGTTAATAAAGCAACAAAGCACTCATACATAGCCACCTATACTGCATAATCAGGTTTTGTTGGTCCTGAAGGTTTATTGTGAGGCAAGAATACATCCTGTTATCAAAGAAAAGAAATATATGGGGGTGGATGCTGAGCACAGCAATGCATAACAATTACTTGGCAAAATCTCTAAATGTAATGCTCCGTAAGGATTTATATAGAATCTTCCATACTGTATTGCATTCAGCCCTGATATGTGCACCTTGAGTAGCTTCAGTATGCCTTTGAATGGCTTGAATGCCTGCTTTCTTGAGTCTACAACTACTTTGAGTAAGAAACATGAAACTTCATGTTAGAAGATAAAAATGATTAATGGTATTCAGCAATATTAATTAAACATTGAAATCATTGCTTTCTAAAAACTGGTAAGGGCAAAATTGGAATAACATTCAAATTATCTCTGTTTTCCTTCCCTTTTCTAGTAGTCATAATGGCTCTTTCTGGAACCTTGAGGGGTCAACCCAGTTCATTTGGAAGCCCCTTCTTCCTGTTCTAAGTGTAATCTATTTTCCTGATGTAAATTATTTGATCATTTCTGAGGCGTGGATACAAAGTGGGAATTAGTATTTGAATGGTGCCTTTCTCAAGTGAATCTTGTTTTTTAAAGTTTATTTTTATGAGTATGTATTTGCAGTACATAATGTTAAAATTCCTTGTGTGGAGTTGGTACATGTACATAACATGTCTTAATTCCTTTTTTCATCCCTTTTCCCTTTTCTCCCTCTCCCCTTCCTCCATGTATTGGTCCCCTTCCCATTTGCAAAAGATGTACCTCCTTATTTCCTAATATCTGTCTTTTATTTTGCTCTTTATTTATGATTTGGGTTTCTCATACAAGAGAAAGCATGTGATATTTATGCTTCTGTGCTTGACTTATTTCACTTAACATTATGCTCTTAAGGTGCATCCATTTTCCTACAGATGATTTTGGGCGGGCATCTAGCTATAAGCCATAACATCGTGTATTAGCCATTTGAACTTCTTCTATGAAATGTCTATTCATTTTCCTTGCCCATTTTTTGACTGGGTCTTTTATTCTTCCAAGATATTGCTTATTCAAACAATTGTTAAGAACAATTTTCTGCATTACCTGGAAATGTTTAAAAAAACAAGATTCACATATAAAACACACAAAAAGTTAGATTCCCCCAAATAAAAGACATATAGGCAAGGAAAATTAATAGACACTTCACAGAAGAAGTACAAATGGCTAGTAAGAGCATAATGTTTTATGGTATATATCTAGATGTTTCCTCAAAACCTCATGCGCTCATAGATGGTGCTTTTCAGAGGTGAAGTGTATCCAGTGGATGATTTAGTCCATTTAACAAATATTGATTGAGCCCTTGCTATGTTCCAGGCACCACTCTAGGGTCTAGAAGTGGGATTGCTGGATCAATTCCACGTATTTTTTGGCTGCTTTGTTTCCATATAGACATTGCACTAGCCATTTGAGGAGGATCCCTGCCTGATGCTGCTTTTATTTCTCACTGTTCCACCTCATCTGGCATATTTTGGGCACACACTAGCCCAATACATAGCTGCTAATTGAAGGAACCAAATTGCGTTAAAATAGGTGCTAGAATGAGTATAAATATGTTCAAAAAATAGTTTAACATTGCTAGTATCTCAATATGATAATCCATATATACCCAAGATGATATCAAAAGCAATGAAGTGCTGTACAAAATTTGATTAACCTAATGTTATGGCTTGTATCTAGATGTCCCCCGAAAGCTTTATGCAGTCATAGGTGGGGTTTTTGGCGGTGTCTGGGTCTAGGGTGTGTGGTGCTGGGATTGAGGTTGCGATGCTAGGATTAAGGATGTGAGCGCTACCTGCCCTAAAGGTGGGTAGCCTGGATAAGATACAAGGGACAGAAAGAGGCTTGTTGCTTTGCTTGCTGCTTGTTGCCTTCTGCCTGTCCTGCTTTGCAACGGACTGTTTCTCCTCCGTGATGCCCTTCTGCCATGCCACTCTGCCTTGGAGCCAGCCGACTGTAGACTGAAACCTCTACAAACTGTGAGCCAAATGAACATTTCATCCTTTAACTTTGGGTGTTGGATATTTTGTCTCAGCATCAAGAAAAATTACTAAGCCACCTATTTATAACTTCTTCAGAATCACCTAAAATCAAAGATCGTGTTTTTTGTAGACAGTATAAAAATAATATACTCTTAAGTGAAATAAATCAGATACTCATGAATACACATCAAATTGTTTCTCTGATATGAGAAACCATAAATAGGACAAAGAGGTGTAATAGATATTATATAAAAGGAAGATAATATTCAAAGGAGAGGAGAACTAGAAGGGGAGAAGGGGGGAAAAGAAGGAAGGGAAAAAGAAAAGAAAGGGGAAAGGGAAAAATGGAAAAATATTTTTATATATATGTATGTATATATATATGTATGTATGTATATATATATATACACAAACCTGCTATAAATAAGGAAGGGGGAACAGAAGGGAGGGGTGGGGAAGAGGGTGGAAAACCAAGATACATCATGTACAGGTACAAAATAACTATAATGAATGTGATCACTATGTATACAATGTACCAATACATGTTCTTGGTAAAAAAAAATAAATAAAATAAATAAAAATAAGGAAAAAAGGAGGTCAAGACAATCACATTTTCAAACTTGAAAGTCAGACATATAACTGAATCCGGACATTTTTACATTAAGATGTTGCAGGTTTATCATTATTATTTAAGACTAATTTCTGTGACAAACCCAGTATACCATAATCTCCATATCTTCTTGGCTTCAAATGGGAAGTAAAACCCACTAGCAAGGCTCCCAACACTAGAAGTCAATGTTACACAAAAAGCATTCTCAGTCATTTCCTCTGATAACTGGTGTCTAGGACTTTGGCTATTTGTTGCATGTTTGTGATTTTAGAAAAGTATCTGAACACAGGTCCCCATCTCCACTCTTTCCACCCTAATACAAAGTCCCCATCACCTCTGCCTGCTTGCCTGAAAGAGCTGCCAAAGTGGACTCCTTCCTTGCACTCTTGTTCTCCTCCAAGTAGCTTTTTACACAGCAGCCGGGATGATTAAAAACAATCACTGCTCCAAATGCCCTGATGGTTTTCTGTTAAAATATGCCAATAGCACTTAGAATAAAGTGCAAACTTCTTACTATGGCCTGCCCACAAGGCCCTGAATAGTCTTACCCTTGTCTGTCTCCCCAGACTCATTTCAGAACTGTTCCTGGTTTGGAGACCACCACTGTCAGTTGTACAGACATTACTTGGATTTCTCATGCCCACCTCAGGACCCTTGCACATACCTCTGTATGGGATGTGCTTTCCTCAGCCAAGTGAGATCTTTCTCATCCTTCAGCCTACTTAAGGATTGCCTAATCAGAAATCCTCACTATGCTATCCGTGGTAACCTGCCCCTCATGCCCACTCAAATATCCCTTTCTGCTATTACTGTCAAACCCCCTTCAGAACAATTTTTGCAACATTAGATTATCTTATTTGTTTACTTGTCTTCCCTTGCCTCTCCTCCTACCACCCTAGCAGCATGCAAGCTATGCGGCAGCTGGGGATTGTCCTGGTCTTTGTTGTATTTCTAGTGCTTAAAACAGTGACTGGCACATAACAGACAATCTTTTTTCAAGTATCGAGAATAATCATCATGAATTGTTAGGAACTCCATGTTTTTAGAAGAATGTGAAGAACTTTGAGTAGGTCAAGAAAAGGGGAAGAGTAACAGTTACTTGTAGCATAAAACCGATGAGATTTTGAAAACAGAAAGCTCACAGGCAGAGTTAAACACTATTTGGTGGTATGAAATTAATTATTATTATATTATTTTTCTTCATCTTCATAGGAACTAGATTTCAATTATAGCCAAAGGCCTAGGTGAGATAGAGCTTATAGAATCTTCACTTCTGGAAACCTTACTAGATATAAAACATCTTTCTTAAATGAACTATGTAAAATTTCTTTTGAGAAATTTCAATTGATCTCTAAAATTATTTAAGATTCTGACTTCCCTACACTCTTCCCTGTGTTATTTTATTCTCTCTACCTGCTTGGCCGACAGTGGCTAATTTTGACAAAAATCATGCATGTTCACAAATTTGTTTGGATCCCTTTCAGCCTGACCATATTATTCTAGTCATTAGAAGTAGCTCCATCTTTGATTTTAATGAAGATACAAGAGCCTGATTCAATTGCACTTGTCCGTATCACTGCAGACCTGTAGGGGTTTGAGCCAGTGGGCAGTAAGACTATCTTTCATTTATATGCTTACCAATTTTTTGTTACAAACTTAGGCTTCGTAATGCCAGTTCATTCCCCTTTATATTGAAATCATAATGCCAGTTCATTCCCCTTTATATTGAAATCATTAAGAATGATGACAAAAATAATGAACCACTTCCAATGAATGGGTAGGAGGGTGTAAGGAAATCAGTGGAATATAAGAAGAGGCCTGCAAATTTTAGAACATTCACTTCTTTATACTGAGGCCTGCACAATGGGAGTTTGTTTATAATATATATATACTGGTTGGGGAGACAACTCTTTAGGGTGGTAAGGAATGAAGGCTGAGGAAGTAACAGTCAAGCCAATACTAAAATGATGAGAAAGAACCTGCCATGTAACAACCAGGGAAAGATGATTCCAGGCAGAGGAAACAATAAGTGAAAAGACCAAGTGGTAGGAATAAGCTTTGCATTTCTAAGATCCAGAAAAAGCCAGTATGGCTGGAGTGAAGTGTGCAAGGCGGTGTTGGGAGCTGAGGTCATGGGGGCCAGATTGGGAAAGAGAAGAGCATGAGAGCCCCAGAAAGGGATGAATTTTATTCAGAATGTAGTGGAAATCCAATCAAAAGCTCATTTTAAAGAAAGCAGCGATGCAATCTGATTTGTGTTTTGAAAGGGTATTTTAATCTTCTGAGTGGAGAAAGAACTAGAAAGAGGCTATTTCAGTGGCCCAGACAAGCAAAAAAATGGTGGTTTGGATTAGGGTGGTAGCCATGCAAGTAGTGAGAAGTGATTGGATAGATTCAGGACGTATTTTGGTGGAATATATAAAAGGAGAGTAGGAGGACACTAAGAAGTTTAGATTTTATAAGAAGTACAGGTATTTCTATCATAATGATGCCTCTGAAAACTTCATGTAATGCAAAAACGTGTGCTAAAAATAATAGAGCTTATGGCAAGTGAGGGTAGAGAAAAACCACTCAAAATGCACCGAAGTTTGTAACTAGAGTAGAGCATTCATAAGAGCAATACCAATTCTAGTGATAGTAATAGTGGATATTTATCTTATGGTATTTGTGTCCCATATCCCCACCAGGTAAAATCCTGTGTTAATCCTTAAATTCTGGTTCAGCATCATCCTCCAAGATGTGACTCCTAGAGGAGATCATTTCTAATAGAGATAATTTGCATCAAAATCAAGTGACCCAGGACATAGCTTTTTTCACTTTTCATCATTTAACACAATGGTGTTAAATGTTACCATCATTTAACATTTCTGTTTTTGTATCATGTTAATTTGCACTCCCTGCTTTGTCCAACAGTTTAACACAGAACTAAAGGTAGCAGAGACTTAAACCACTAGACTAGTCACACTAGTACCAAAGGGAAGTTTCTCTGTAGATTTCAATTTCTTGTTTTTTGCTTAAGGTCTCCATATATTGCTACTGCTGCCTTTAAAACCATGTGAAAGTTGGTCATGGATCACTTCAAATTATTAACATGCCGGAAAGACAGCATGTGAACCAAGAGCACTTCTTTGTTATACCAACATTATTCCCTTATTACTTAAGAATTACCAAAAGGAAACACACACTATAGCAAACAGATTATACAAAAGAAACCTTATGGAACATTTAAACAGAAGAGTAACATGATTTGATTTATGCCTCAGAAAGATCATTCTAGCTGCTGAGAGAAGGACGAAGGATGGCGGAAGGATGGACAAGGGTGACCCTAAAGGATTGCTGCAGTAGTCCAAGTGAGAAGTGATGGTGGTTCAGGCTAGGCTAATGTTAGAGATTATGAGTAAAGATTGGATTCATTCTGGATAAATTTTGGAGGTGGAGGTGATGATATTTGCTGATGGATTGAATGCTGAGGTGAAGGAAAACAGACAAAGGAAAATGATTTGGCAAAAGACATCAATAATAGCTTTATAGGATTGTGTCCTGGGCAGGTGAATGACTGATGGTGCTATTAGCTGTGATAGGGAAGACTGGGAAAGGATGCATTTGAGATAGAAGAGACGAAGAGATTTGATAGAAGAGATGAAGGATTTGAATGTTGGTGATGTTATGCTTGAGGTATCTACAACATTTCCAATGGGAGATGTCCAGTGCACAATTAGATACGTAAAAAGGTTAGAGAAAAGACCTGTGCCAGAGGAGCGGTGCCTTGCGCCCACATGAGAGAGCCAACCTGGTGTGGTGTCCTACCCCCACGTGAGAGAGCAGACTCAGAGCAATGGAGTGGCATCTCGCCCCTACATGACAGAGCAGACCTGTGCTGGAGGAGCTGCACCCCACCAATACGTGAGAGAGCAGACATGGAGTGGTGCCCCATTCCACGTGAGACAATTGATCTGTGCCAGAGGGGTGATGCTCTGCCCCAGGGGAACATAGCATGAGGCAGCAGAGGCAAAGTCTAACCAACCCAGTTGATCCAGGATGAAAACAACATCTGGGGAAAGAAAGGAGCACTCAGAGCCCATGACCATCAGCATTAAGCCCAACAGCCCACTCAAACCCCTGTCTTGTGGCTTACATCCAGCAGAGAACAGAGGGCTGGTCACATTCCACAAGTATGAACAGGAGCAAGGACACACCTTGGCTTGAATGGTAACCACAACCTGGAGTGAATGAACAGAGGGAGTTCTAGTGCTAGGAGGGCACCTCAAAGACCCATGAGCCCTAAGGCTATGTATAGAAAATTGTGACTGGCTGGATTGGCAGTCAGCAGACTGTGGTAAGTAACCACTCACTCATAACACAGGAATTTTTTATTTGGCACAATCTTTTTTATTTTTCTTTTTTATATTATTTTTATATTTGGTTCATCAGGTTTTTTCAAGGTTTGGGTTTTTCTCCTACATTTTTTTTATCTTCTTTTAGGTTTTTTTGTTCACTTTTTATCTTTTTCCCTTCCAAAATTTTTTCTCTTCCTTCTTATCTTTCTTTTATCTCCCATTTTTACTATTTAATTTTTTCTTCTTTTTCTTATTTGTTCTTCCTAGTGACTGTTCTCTATCACTACTAATTTCCTTAAACTCCTCAATAGGATCCCCATCTAAGTTTTCTCTGCCATTTCTCATATTCCGTCAATTAATTTTGCAAAGTTTGCTTTTACATTCTCTGGTTTCTTCCCCCTCCACCTTTACTAATGTAATTATAAGCTTTATTTATCTAGATAAATAGCTAACTTTGTGCTATAGCTGTTGAATACTGTGTTATTATTAACAGAGGTAAATTTGCTCCATGTGGTAGATATTTACTGTAGGTCAATAATAAGTCAATGTTTTGTTTGTCTTAGCATTTATACTATAATTATAGATCTCTTTTCTATGGAAAAGGGTGGTACTTTTTGGTCATTAGGGTTTTTCAATATTCCATTTGTATTTAATGCTATAATTGATGCTGATTTTATCACTAGAACAAAGGTGATATAGCTATTGCTATTAATTGGTTTTCTTGAGATGCCAATATCTAGATTACCTTGGGGTCATTAACAATACTGTGGCCCATTCCAGAAGAAATGGATACTGGGGCAAGCATGCTGCAACCTCCCATCTAAAGTAAATAGAGGGTGTTGAATCCTGGGAAAGAGGCAATGGCCAGTAGTTAGCCATGTCCAGAGAACACCACTGAAAAGTAGGCATTAACTAAAGATGTTTCAATACTAGAAACAAAACTTCTCACTACAATAAACCCATAATCCTCAACACAAAACAAACAAACAAACAAACACAGAAACTTTAGAAGACAAGCTGACAAAATGCCTCTAAAAACTCCCACCTCCCCCAAACCTGATCAATAGGGTATCCAAGGGGAGGAAATGAAAAGCCTTACAGCATAATCAAAATGGTATCAGGGGAGATAACAAAGAACAGTTGAATAAGGCATTTGGCAAGCTCATAGAAGATGTAAGAAGTAAGATACTATGCCAATTTAACAAAATCATCAGTGAGTCTAAAGAAGACACTAATAAAAAGAACAGCTAAACAAAATGATGCAAAACATGCATGACAAGCACAAAAAGATTCGGAGCCCATAAAAGTGTTCCAAATAGAATACAGGAGATTAAAAACTCTATTGAAATTATGAACAGCACAATTGACCAATATGAGGACAGAGTTGCAGGACTAGAAGACAGGGCTGTTGTTAGTGACTAATCAGAGATACCTACAAAACAATAAAAGAACATGAAAATGGATCCAACAGCTCCTGGCTGATGCAAAGAAGACTTATCTAAGATTAATTGGAATTAGTGAAAAAGCAGAAGATAGCACAAAGAACATAAAAAAACTTGCTTATTGAAGTGACAAATACATTGCAAATAAGGTAAAAGAATTTAACATACAGATAAGTGTGGCACATAGAACCCCAAATAGCCACAATCAGTAAAGAACCTTTCCACAGCACATCATAGTCAAAATCCTGGTAGTCCAACATAAGAATAGAATCTTAAAAGCAGTCAGAGAAAAGGAATGAATCACTTATAAAGAAAAACCCATTAGAATTACAGCAGATTTAACACCACGAATCTTAAATGCTAGGAGAGCTTGGAGAGAGGTGTTTCAAGTTCTAGAAGGAAATAATTTCCAAGCCAGCTTCACATATTTTGCAAAACTATCTTCCAAAATCAATGGAGAAATAAGATACATTCACGATAAAGGGCACCTAAAATAATTCATAAACACCAAACCAGTGCTCCAAAAAATTCTCAGGTACTATAGAAAGAGACAAGTTAAAAATGACAAAAGGTCTAATAAAATGAACAGAACGGGGAAGGTGAGCAGTTAAGTAGAAGGGAAAGATAGGGAATCAACAATAAGAAAGTAAGGTAATGACATGAATAAGTCAATAACTCTCAATGTGAATGGTTTTGAGTCCCCAATCGAAAGATATAGAATGGCAAGATGGATCGAGTAACAAAATCCAGTCATACACTGTATACAAGAAACATATGTGACCCAAAAAGAAACTCATAGAGTATAAATCAAAGAATGGAAAGCAATATTCCATGTAACAGGAACCAGATAAAAAAGCAGGTGTATCTCTCTTACCACTACATAGTGCTTAAGAGAACAATTCAACAGGAAGAGGTAACAAATATTAACATAGATGCACAGAACAACAGTGCACCTAACTTCATAAAACAAGTACTACTAGACATAAAAGCAGATAACCATAAACACAATTATTGTGGGGGACCTCAATACCCCACTATCACAAACAGACAGATCAACTAGACAAAAAATCAACAAAGAAATATTAGAGTTGAACAAAATTTTCAAACAAATGAATTTAATGGATGTCTACAGAGTGTTCTACTCAACAACAGCAGAATACATCTTCTTTTAACTGCACATGGAAGCTTTTTTCCAAAATGGACCACATACTAGCCAATAAATCAACCTCGCATAAATGTAAAAGAATTGAAATTATTATATGCATGTTATGCATCAGACCATAGCACAATGAAATTAGAAATCAATGGCAAAAAACACAGAGGTTATGCAAATGCATGGAAACTAAACAATACATTCTTAACTAAATAATGAGTTACAGAAGAAATCAAGGAAGAAATAAGATAGTTTCTAGAACTAAATGATAATGCCAGTACCACATGCCAGAATTTATGGAACACAATGAAAGCAATCTTAAGAAGAAAGTTTAGAGCTGTGAATGCCCACATCACAAAAACAGAGCAAGCCCAAATAAATAACCTAACAATGCACCTCAAGGTCCTAGAAAAACAAAAACAATCCAAACCCAAGGCTACTATAGGGAAAGAAATTATAAAAATTAGAGCAGAAATCAATGAAGTTAAGACAAAAATACAAAGAATCAATGAATCTAAGAGTTGGTATTTGAAAAAATAAAATAGACAAACCCTTAGTCAATCTAACAGAAAAAAAGAAGAGATAAAAAACCCATATAATGCAATTAGAAATGAAAAAGGTGAAATCACAACAGAAACTGCCAAAATTAAAAAAAATCCACAACTGTATCACAAACCTGTACATCAATAAATTGGAAACTTCAGAACAAATGGACGGATTCCTAGATACATATGAAAGACCAAAACTGAACCAAGGAGGTTTAAAAACCCTGAATAATCTAATTACAGGCAATGAAATTGAAGCAATAATAAATAACTACCAACCAAGAAAAGCTCAGGTCTGGATGGGTTGGTTCACTGCTGAATTCTACAAAAATTTAAGTTCTAAAACCAATACTCCTCAAACTTTTTAGTGCAATTGAAAGGGGAGGAGTACTACGAAAGTCGTTCCTGGAAGCCACCTTTACTTTGATTCCAAAACTGGACAAGGATCTAATTAGAAAAAGAGAACTACATACCAGTGGTGACAAACTTATGGCATGTGTGAATGCTGTAAAATGTTTGCCATCACCGCTATAGACCAAATGATAAAAACACTGAAGAAAATAGATATAGAAAGACCTTATCTCTATCTGATAAAAGCCATTTTGGACAAACCTGCTGCCAATATCATATAAAATGGGGAAAATCTGAACACTTTCCCTCTAAAATCAGAAACAAGACAAAGATATCCACTTCACCACTCTTATTCCACATAGTACTTGAAACAGCAAGAGCAAGTAGGCAAGAAAAAGAAGTAAAAGGGCTATGTATAAGGGAAAAAAGTAGTCGAATTATCATTCTATGCAGAGGACATTATCCTCTACATAGAAGACCCCCAAAAAAATCCATCAAAAGACTCTTAATATTAATAAGTAAATTTAGTAATGTAACAGGATACAAAATCAAAACACAAAAATCAATAGTGTTCCTGTACACTAATAATGAACCCACCGAGAAAGAAATCAGGCAAAAAATAACATTTACAATAGCCCTGCTACTTAGGAGTTAATCTAACCAAGGAAGTGAGGTCTTCTATAATGAAAACTACAGTATTCTCAAAAAAAAAAAAACCCAAATTGAAGAAGACATTAGAAGGAGAGGGAAAATAGGGATGTACATCTACCAACTTCCTACAAGGAATGTAAACATTATGTACTACACACATGTACTAATAACCTAAACTACAAAAAAAAAGGTATGTGATAAAGTCTAAGTTGGAGATACAAACTTGTTGACAACAATATCTAGGTGATATTTATTTCATTTTTTAGTTCAAGTTTTCATTAGTGCATATTAATTATGCAGAAAAATGAGTTTCATTGTGACATTTTAATACATGCATATAACATACTTTGAACACATCTTCTTTCCCATTCCCCTGCCTTACTCTCTCCTCCCTCTGCCCCTGATCTCTTCTCTACTAGTCATTTCCTTTTACAGAAGATCTGTAGAGTGAGGATCTGAGTGAGCTGTCCTCAGAAGAGAATGTAGAGAGAGAGGATCAACCCCTCCTGTGCTTGGGCATTTGAGAGTGAGATGGAGGAGGAGGGGCCAGAAAAAGAGATCAAGGAGACATGGTCATTGATGGGGTGGAGGAAGAGGAGAATGTGAGTTTCTGAAAACCCAGAGGATAAAATATTTCTGAAGGAGGGAGTGGTCAACTGTACCAACCATTCTGGATAAATTTTGGAGGTCCAGATGATAGTATTAGCTGATGGACTGGATATGAGGGTTAAGAGCAAGAGATGAAGGGAAAGGATTCAGCAAAAGCAATCAAGAATACCTTTCTAGAATTGTGGCCTGAGCAACCAAGTGACCGAGCATCTAAGTGAGATGAGATAGAAAGTCCACCATTGCATTTTTCAGGTTGGAGATTATTGGTGGTCTTTGTCGAGAGCCATTTCAGTAGAGCGCAGGGGATTAAACCCAAACAATGGGGGCTGAGACGAGAATGCGAACCAAGAGTAAAGAGGCAGCAACTACAGACAACTATTTTTGAGGAGTTTTTCTAAGAGTGAGAATAGAGAACGGAGCAGATTCTGGAAGAGACTGTGAAATGGAAGGAAGGTTCTTAAAAATAGCTATTATTCTGTCTACTTTGGTAAACTACAGAAGAGAGGGATGGATGTACAAAAGAAAGGACATTTACAGGATTCAAGCCTTGGAGTAGGCTATTTCAATTGGAGACAGGCAATCAGGTTGCCTTTGGTAGGGCAATTCAATGTATCAGTGCAACTTATAGGGCAGCTAATGCCATTTAGTCCTGCGTTGTGTCCAGCAGTTTCTGCATCTCACTCCAGCAAGACATCACATGTTGTCCTTTTGTTTGGTTAGGAAACTGGAATCACTTTTAACTATCTGCTTAAAAGTCGCTTGATGAACAGCGGTGGAGATGAAGCACAGAAGACATGACAGCAGCCCTCTTCAACTAGGATGAGGTGAAAACAGGCCCTAGCAACTCCCAGAAATACTTTGAGGAAGAATATAAACCTTGAAAGGATTTGGGAGTCCTGCAAATCAAGGGACCTTGTGGCATCTGGGCACTGGTGTGACTGTGACCTCTTTGATACTCAGATTGATGAGGCTCCAGTCCAGCAAAAGTGCCGTTAGATCAGTGATTCTTAAACTTTAGCATGTAGACCCCCAAAGGCCACTTGGAACATGGGGCACACTCCCAGAGATCGTGACTTAGTGGGGCCTGGGATTCTACATTCTTCACCCTCACCTAGGGCATGCTGGACCAGAGACCACACTTTTGAGAAACACTGCAGAGAGAAACCAATCCTCACTTGGTGGGGGAAATCCGGAAAAACTTCAGAAGAAAGATATGTGAGATGGAGAGATGAGGGGTATTGGACAGGCCAACAACAAGAGGACAGAAAGGGCCCTTATTTGTTTCTCTTGGTGGCAGTTTAAGCTAAGTTCGTCATGTGATGATCCACCTTGTTTTTCTTTTCTCTTTTGAGACACGATCTCCTGATGTAGTTCAGGCTGGCCTTGAACTCACTGTGTAGTCCAGGCTGGCCTCAAGCTGATGGCGATTTTCTTGCGTCAGCCTCAACAGTGCTAGGATTACAGGCATGCACCACCACACTCCGTGATCCACATTGATTGTAAACAAACTATAACAAATAAATTTGTTGTGCTATCAACTGTTTCAGTGAAATACTGATTTTAGGTCAGTATTTGTGTGTGTGTGTGTGTGCGAGCGCGCGTGTGTGTGTGCGTGTGTGTGTCTGTGTACTGGGGATTGAACCAGGGTTTTCACGCTGAGCCCCTTTTCTTTTTATTTTTTGAGACAGAGTCTTGCTAAATTGTTAAGTTGTCCAGGCTTGGGTCTAACGCGTGATATTAGTCTCTCTGGAGGTTTAGACAAGTGAATGTTCATGCTAAGTCTTTGTAGTTGGCTTGTGGTTATCTTGTTATAAATCAGAATATATTTTTGCTAAATGCACGTTTCTTTTAAATATCTTTATTATGTTTACTGAAATAACATTTCTTCAAAAATATTTCATAAAGTGGTTTGCTACATCATAAATCATCTATATTTTAATTTTTGATAGCTTCTCCAAACCGCCCTCCAAAAATATTGATCTATTTTATAATTTACATTCACAACACGCATATGAGAGTAATCCCATATTTTTGTTAGTAGAAGGTATTACTGGTCTTTCAAACTTTTGCCAATCTGATAGATGAAAATTATATCTCATTTTAATTTGTGCTTCTCTAATAACTACTGCAGTTAAGCACTGATTCAAATGTTTGTGGACTTGGCATTTCTTCCTCTGATTTGGTGGTTCATATTCTTTGCTGAGCTTTCTATCGGCACACTAGTGGTACTTGGGTTCACAAATGCTTTTGTTTGTGAACAGTTTGGTTCGCACACAAGAGGATTGGCAAAATTTTGTTTTTGTTTGCAAACTCTCCCTTGGGTGATGAACATGACCATGGCTATCTTTCCTGCACAAACATGAATGTGGCCATCTTTTCCGGAATCATGGAATGAATTAAATTCGTGAACTAAGGTACCACTGTATATGCCTTTTCTTAGTGATTTATAGAAGTTCTTTCCAGTGTTATAGAGAGTAACCATTATGAATGTGTACCACGAGTAGTTTTTCTCAGGCTACAGTTTGCCTTGTAACTTGTTTGGTGTAGGACACACAAGTTTACCATGCATCGATGGGTAAATCATTCTCTTTATGACTCCGGAGTTTCGCATCAGGTTTAGAAAGACCATTCCCACCTCAGTATTTTACTTATTGCAATATATTCCCCATATGTACTGCCTTAGTCAACTTCTTATTGCTGTGACAAAATACCTGGCATAAACAAGTTGAAGGAGGAAAAGATTTATTTTGGCTCACAGTTTCAGAGGTTTCAGTCTATTGTTGCCTGGTTCCGTTGCTGTGGGTCTGAGGTGAGGCAGAGACATTAAGGCGGCAGGGCATGGTAGAGGAAAGCTGCTCCCCTCATGGCAATCAGGAAGAAGAGAGAGCAAGGTAGAGCTCAAGAAAAGATATATCCTTCAAAGGCATGCCCAGACTTGCCTGGATTAAGAGACTCCTGAAGAGAGATTGGATTGTGAAAGTGCTAACCTCATCAATAGTTTATAGCTGAGTGGGCTACTAGGAGGGAGGGCCTAGGTGGAGAAAGTGGATTACGGGGACTATGTCTAGTACCTGGCCCCTTGCTCTCTGGTTTCTTCTCTTGCTATCTGCTTTCTGGATGCCATGAGTTGAGCAGCTTTCCTCCACCAGGCCCGTGTATCATGATGTTTCTGCCTTGGAGCCAGCCAACCATGGGCTGAAACTTCTGAAACTGAATCAAAATAATCCTCCTCTCCTATAATTATTTGTAAGTGTCTGGTACTTTGTCCCAGCAGTACGAAGCTGACAGATACAAGTAATAACTGAGATTAAAGACAGGCCTTAAGCTTGATTCTCTTCCCAATGAATGGTCAATTTTCTCAATATCATCAATGGATCGATCTATCTTTTCCTTACTGATTTAAAACCTTTAATACAAAATTTCCATGTGTGTATTTGTACTCCACCTTCTGTTTCACTACTTTTCCATAACTTGGGCTTCCAAACTCTTAAGATAGTTTTCAAGTTATTTCCATGGCTGCTTACCAGTTTTACTGAGTTATTTTATTTCAGTAATTAGGTTTTCAATTTGTAAGAACTCTGCCTTATTCTGTATTTCTTCTTCATGCCAGACTAATTTTGTCCTGTGGATGTAATATTCTCTTGGACTTCTCTTGAGATACTAATTAAATGTTTCAAAACAGGCATTTTCTGTTTTGCACATTAACCTTTCCTTCTGAAGTCAGCTGTCTTTTGCCTTGTCAACTTAGTGTTTTTTTTAACTTATTATACTGTTGATTTTCCTTAACTGTCTGGTGATTGGCCATTTATGTGAAGAGCTAGATTGTTACTTTTTAGCAACAGCTTGGAGTTCTCAGTGCTTGCATTATTCACCTGACAGGCCACCTGTCTGAATGTGACAGAATTTTCCCAGATGCATGATTGAGAATGTGCTCTTTATGAAGCGTGGATAGGAAACTACTTGAAGTCTTGGTAGCTTGTAATTCAGAGACTGGAAAAACATCTCATTGGATATGTAGTGCACAAGAGGATTTAACAGTGATACTAAGATGCCTTCTGTCACCATATCCTCACAGTGGTCCCCTAATTACCTGGGTATTCCTCACTTCTCTTTCCAACCAGAGTCTATGCTGGGCTCCCTCTCTGGGCACAAGAAGAGCTTTATTTAGAATGCAGTTCTCACTGACTGTAGCCAGAGGGGAACACTACAGTGAGACACTGTGCACAGAACTGGAGAGTAGCCCAATTGCTTTGGCAGACCCTCAACTCACTTCTCTGCTTTCTGCTCCATGTTTCACTCAAGCGCCCAGTCCCTGTTATCTCTGAGCTTTTCTTGGGACCTCATTTAGAAGATTCATGATCATTTCCTCACTACCCTTTGCCAATTCCTGGGTTAGCAGGGTATGGGTTCTGCCCTCTAATTTCCAGAAATTTTGACTGTTTCTGGAAGGTTACGTAACATAGCATCGTAGCATACAGACTTTAGAGCCAGATTACCTAGCTTGCACAAACTACTAAACTTCTCTGTGGCTCTGTTTACTCAATTTTTTAAAAAATTTGGGTAATAATATTACCCACCTCATGGATTTATTTAAATGGCTTAAGCTGTTTAACTTAGTACCTGGCACACTGTATTTTTCTGATGGGCTAGTGATACCTTTCTAGCTTTCTAGCACTCTGGATTTTTTTTTTCTTATTTTTGGCATTTTACCAGCATTGTGGAAGGAAAATAATATTACACGAGTAAATTAGTCTGTCACCTTGAACTGGAAGTGAGTACTTGCATTTGAAAACACAACAAAAAGAACATTCTAAGCTGTTGATTTCTTACCATTTTAGACTTCACCTCCTCTTGATTTACTCAGAAGAGTATAGCTTTAAAAATGAGCAAAGGACTGAGATTGCAATCTTCCCGAAGTTTGCAAATTTGTTCAGAGGGGTATCCCAGACTACAGTCAAGGTCTCCCATCTTCTAGTGCAATCCCTATGACCACTAAAAGTGAGTATATGAAGACCATTTAGCTCATATACCAAGGTCATAGACTTCACTGTGTATGTAGCCATCCTGTGCCTCTTTTCTCCTGTCACGACAGAACAATGCCTTCTGGGGCAAGCAGTCCTTCCACGTGAACCTTGATTGCATATTCGCTGCCTGATTTCTCTAGTATTTTATATTATTAAAACCCTTTTCTTTCTGTGGTATCTTCAACCCCATGCTGTCAACTGGATCCTCTCAGTTGGCTTTAATCTGATGAAATCTACCCTTTGAAGAAAAAGAGACGCCAACTTTGTTCAACACTCGTAATCCTACCCCACAGATTTCATTCCATCTTTCTCCACTTTTCCACCCCCGCAGTCCCACAAAGTACTGTCTACACTGTCAGTATAAGCTCTTCCTCTCCTCTTCCTCTATTCCTTGAATATTAATTTTGCTTTATCCTTCCAGCCAACACTTCTCACCAAGGTCATGTCTGACTTCCATGCTATGAACTCCAAGAGGTGTTCTTTGGGTTTCAGAATCTTTTACTTTCCAGCACTATTTGGCACAGATGATTAGTTTCACCTTCTTAAAATACATTCTTCTTTGGACTTTAGGATATTAGCATACTTCTGGTTTTCATCCTACCTTCTTACCCATTCTTCCTCAGTAATGTTTGTAGGCTCCTCACTTCTACTTGCCTGGCAAATGTTGGCGTCAAAGAAACCTTGGTTTTAGTGCCTGTTTATGTCTCACTTTCCACTCTCAGACTTCAGTAACTACCTGTATACCACTGCCCCCCCATTTGTATCTCTGCTGATGAATACTGTCATCTCCTCTTAAATGGCTTTAAGTCTCCTTGAAATCAACATGCTCAAAATGCAAGTCTTCATTTTCTCTTCTGCACATAATAGTCTTCCAATGTTTCATATCTCAGTGAAAGGCAAACTTATCAATCATGTTATATAACCACTTAGTATAGCAATTATCCTTGATATCCCTTCTTACCTATATACAATTAAGTATGAACTCTGTTGACTTTGTTTTCTAAATACCTCTTAAAACCATTGACTTCTATTTGCACCTCTTTTCCCTCAACAAGCTACTATTGTCTCTTCTCTAGACCATGAGGACCTCCCTCTAACTAGTCTGTCTATTCACTGGACTCTTTGCCTGGTTAACTCCCTCTCAGCCTTCTGGTCCTATCAGTCCTCTGTTCAAGCATGGTTTTCACAGGGAAGGTTCCCTGTCATCTCTGATTATGTCCAGGTTCCTTATAGGCAGTCCTATTACCAGGCTTTGATTCATCAACATGGCTGCTGTACATTAATTTGTGTGAATATCTGAATACTTTCTTTCTGCCCCCACTTCTCATACATTCGTTGTACAAATGTTTACTGAGTTCCCACTATATGCCAGGCATTATTTTAGAAGGGGTGAGAAACTTTACATAAATGAATATGCAGTATGTGATATTAAGAGGTGAAAAGTACTACAAAGAAACACAAAGTTTCTGAGTGATAAGGCAGAGAACTCAAAGGCTGCTACTCTGGACAGAGGAAGTGACTGAGCAAAAATTTGAAAAAAGTGTGGGAGGAAGCCAATAGGATGCCTGGGAGGATGAGCATTCTGGGGAGAAGAAATCCTAAAAGTAAAGAGTAGAGGGTGCCTAAGCTGTTCAAGGCACAGCCAGAATGTCAGTGGGGTTGCAGTGGAATGAAGGAGCAAGTGGTGAGAAATAAGGTCAGAGACTGAAGTAGGGGCTGAGTCATGGAGGGTCTCATAGGCCATGCTGCTGGAAGGGAAACCATTAGAAGCTTTTACCAAGGAGGGCCTGGATTCTGAGTATGTTCTAAATGCTCACTGTGGCTGTCTTGGGGCACGTGGAGTAGGATGAAGGAAGGGTAAAAGTCAGGAGTCCAGTCAAGAGGCTGTGGTGGTGGTCCTGGGGAGAGATGGTGTGGGCTTGGCCTAGGGTGAGTATTGGAGAGGTGGTGAGGAAAGCCTAATTGGAAAGCGCTGGGAAGGTAGAGCTTGCAGAACTTGGTGATGTGTTCCTCCAAGCCCTCTAGTGGGTATTGCTCAAGTAAAGGAAAACTGGAAGCATGGCAGATGAGGTCTTAGGGGATATGGTTCCTCCTCGTTCTCTCCTCACTCCTCGTCTCCAGCCAAGCTGACCTCCTGGCTGTTCTGTGAACAGGCTAACCGTGATCTCACCTTGTGCGTTTCATGCTCCCTTGGGGATCAGGAAAGCAAGTGTCCACAGGGCTTCCTCCCTCAGGGCTCGGCTCAAATGTCACCTTTTTGGAGAGTCCCTGCCCCAGGACTCCTGATGGCCCTTTCCCATTTCTCTTCACAGTACAAATCACCATCTGACATTATACACATGGTGTGTGAACACACAAACATACATGTGTGCATTTATTCCATGAAGACAAAATTGGATCTGATTTGTTTACCAGAGAACAGAACTTCCAGAATAGTTCCTGATACATAGTACATGTTCAATAAATAGTTGTTGAATTAATGTTGTTGAAATAGGGAAAGGGCAAAGAATGCCCCCAGGGGTTGAGCCCTGAACGACAGTGCTGTTTAATGAGGCAATATTAAAAGTTTTTCCAAATGAGGGTTGAGACTTCCTGTTGCAAACCTTCTGCTGGAACCATCCTCCAGAATTGCTTCGTGCAGTGCAGGATCATAGAAGTCTTCACTCCCTCTGTGGCCCATGGAAGTCCGTGACAAATTCAGAACTCTAAGGGGTCCGGCAACCCAAACTGACTGTCAGCTCCTGAGACCGAGTGTGACATCTGTTTGATTTTGACCCCTTAACTGATGTTTTAGATGTTACTGACTCTGTCTATGGTTTAAGGCTAACAACTGTTCAAGAGACAATATCACGAAATTATTTTTAATGCAAAAAGAAAGAAATGTTTAAAAAAGAGCTACCCATTTTCCTCATTCTTGCAGGTGCCCAACCCGATTGACTTGTTGGAGTGCATTTTCTGCATTCTTAATAGATAGCTAGCAGGAAACGCCTTGTACAGCCTCAGCTAGAGGGCTAGAAAGCAGCAAAGGGAGGGTACAAATCCCTGCCTCCTGCTTCCGCAAGCACTGGGCTGCTCCAAAGCAGGCCAGACAGTTCTAGCCTTCAACACGCACCTCATCCCAGCCATAAAGTCTTGCTCTGTCTCAGGTGATGGTCCGCAATTAAGGTAAGAGAAACCGAGGACTTTGGGGGTGGGGGAACCTGGGTGGAAGTTCAACTGGGAAGGAATTGGAGGGCATCAAATGCTGTGCTCAATAAGATCTAATCTGCTCTCCGGTTCCAAGTGATCATCATGACAACCAACCCTTGTGATACCCCACTGTGCCTGGGCGTGCTGGATACCATTTTGCAGAAGTGCAGTAAGAGCGTCCGTGCACTGTCTATGTGGTAGAGTTGAGGCCACATGGCTGGTTTCAGATTCTGTGTTCAGAGATTTTTGCAGAAGTTTTGGCAGTATTCCAAGGTCCTTTTGGACTCTCTGTGTCTTTCTATTTTGTAACTTGCATCCCCTTAGATGCACCTTGCATCCCTTTCTTATAAGTCAGACCTACCCTAATAAACACGTGAAGAGAGACCCCTTACAGAGGGATCACATCAGATGAAGCTGCTCAGGTTTTTCCAGAGGAGCGGTGAGATGCGAGATGAAGTTCTTCATAGTATTAAGTCAAATGACAACTCTCAGAATTTTGTTTGTTTTTAAAACTTTTCTTTCTTTTTTTTTTTTTTTTTTTTTTGAGAGAGTCTCGCTATTCTTGCCCAGACTGGCCTTGAACTCCTGGACTGAAGCAATCCTCCTGCCTCAGCCTCCTGAGTAGCTAGGACTACAGGTATGTACCACCATAGCCAGCTTAATACTCAGAATTTTAATATTCCTCAAATATAGTTTCTCCGTCCTGGGGTCTGAGTGTAGCCCAGGAAATTGCTTGTGAGTTGAATCCAGAGAAGTAACCCCCCACTTTCTTTTCATGTCTGTGTGTTTGGAGAGGAAAAGAGAAATAGAGGTAGTCTTTGTGGTTTATTCAGTATCCCCACTTGCCCACGGGTGATCGGGCTGAAACACCACCCTTGACTTTATCTCTAACTTTTCTCAGCTGTGGCCAGTCGGCCTTTGGTCTCTGTGGATGTTACCCAAGGAGACCAGGAACGTGCTTCTGGCCCTGATGTCCCAAGAATCCGGTCACCTCTTTCCATGTGGCTTCAGGGGCAGTTAGCAAAGGTAGATTGCAAGCTGTGTCAAGCCTGAGCCTAGAGCAGTGGCTGCTGGCAATTCTGCACATTAGGAGGGCGAGTCCTCCAAAGGTGCTATCCGGCCCTTGCAGCAGCAGGTGGTGGCTTCAAGGAGAAGCCCCAGGGGAATGGACTGAGGTTGTGCGTGCCTTCCCTGGAGGAAACCATACCACTGTTTTAGTGTCCTGGCTTGCAGCCCCTTAGGGATTGGAGGCTGACCCTATCCCTACATTTGGTAGATGGGGAGACTGAGATCCACAGAGGGGGGAACTATTATATGCCCATCAGGTAGGCAGTAAAGGGTGGTAAAAAGCGGACCAGACATGAAGACAGAGAGACTTAGGTTCAAATCTCAGCTTTGCTACTACCTCGCCGTGTGGTGCAGGCAGTCTATTTCACCTTCTCTAAGCTCCAGTTTGCATATCTGTAAAATGGTGACAATAATACCTACTTTGAGGGTTATAAAGATTGGAGAAGATACACATCTAGCTCCTGGCACAGAATAGTTATTCTCTATGTCTCCTACTTTACAATTCACAACATTTCTGCTTTGTTTCTGCAACCTCAAGTCTCATTACAATTCACAACACCTTTGCTTTGTTTTGACAACCCCAAGTATCTCAGTAGATCTCAATGCATCTTGTGCTTTTTATTGAGGAATAACCTACCTACAGTGAAATGCACAGATCTTAAATGTACAATTCGATGAGTTTTAACAAATATGTACATACACATAATAATCACCATCCTCATCAAGATGTGGGATCATGTTGATGAGAAACCAAGCACGTTCCTAGTCTCCTTGGGTAACAGCCACCATGAGGGCTCCCTCATGCCCCTTCTTAGTCCCTAGCCCACAGGCGACCACTGTTGTGACTTCTACCACCATGGACTATTTGGGCTTATTCCATATACGTGAGTGAAATCATCCATATGTGGCCTTTTGTCTTGGGCCTCTTTCACACAGTACAGTGTCTTTCAGATCCACCCCTCTCCTGTGGATTGGTAGTTTGTTCCTTTTTATTGCTTAGTGACATTTCTTGCTAGTTCATTTATTGTCTTGGTAATATAAAATTGGATAATTTCCTTTTTTGCATGTACAAGTCTATGTGGGCATAGCTTTCATTTCCCTTGATTATATGTACCTATAAGTAAGATTGCTGGATCATGTGGTAAAAACATGTTTTAATTTTGTAAGAAACTATCAATTTTTTGAAGTGGCTGATATGTGTTTTTTAAAAATAAAGATGAAAAATGGATTTGCTTTTAGTTAATGCATGGTTATGCTTAGCTTGACTCAATGTGGAGAAACAAAATTATGGTGTTCCATTCAAGGCTTCTCTAGACAACATAATTCAATTATGAGTGGGCTAGAATGATTCTGAAGGGGGAACATTTTAGAAAGGGTCCTCTGCTTAGTGCCAGCTTGCTTCCTGATGTCCCCCATCTTAACCTTTTAACCTAGTAGAACCATAAAAGACTAGGCTGAAGAATTGACATACTCCAAGCCCTCTTTTTTTTTTTTTTAATCTAAGGGCAATATGAAGTGTGGAGAAGCTATTTAGTTTCCCCAGTGTTACATAACTGAGGAAAACTCCAGTCCTCTGACTCCTAATCTGGTACGATTTCCTTGAAATATATGATCCCTTGCTCTGCATGAAAATGGCATTCAGTGATTCAACTCCTGTTTACTGAACATCTACTTTGTGCTGGGATAAAGACATGAATAAGAAATACTCCCTGATCTCAAATATCTCATAAGGTAGTGATGGAGATAGAGCAGAGCACACAATAAATCACACAGGGTGATCAAAGGTAAAGAAGCATCTAGACAGAATACTTCCCTGGTAAAGTAAGGCCATGGTGCTTCCTGAACACTGATTAGAGTGTCTCGAGTGCCTACCGTGTACTAGGTCCTGGCCTGGATGCAAATGCACAGCCAGTGACCTCGAGGAACTCACAAGGTGGAATATGCTGATGCTACTGATGGAATCCAACTTTAAGACAATTTGTCAAGCAGCTAGTGAGCATCTATTCCATTGCAGTTACTGTTCTGGATACAGACCACATGGAGTCTGGAGGTCTTAAAGCTGATGTTGTTTGTGATGGCTAATTTCTAAGACAGTGTGTGTCACTGCAGGACACCGTCTTACATATACGAGGGCCTCAGGAGGGATGGAAGAATTGGGCATGTTTTATTCTTTTGCATGGAAATGGTCAAGATGGAAAGCAAAGCTTACCGTGCAAGTTGAAACTGTCAGGCTCTCCTCTCCAGGGAGCCTGTTCTTGCAAGGAGGTCTGGGCTGACCTTGGTCACTCATCTGGGAGGCAAGCACTCCTCCAGAAAGCAAGTTACTCTGTTTTGTGGCCTCAGTGTCCTCTCACTCCCCATCAGCTCTTGCTTTTCTAGTCATGCAGCCTGATAATTCTCATTTGTAAGTGAAGGCCACTTGCAGCCCTTTTTGTAGCTTTGTCATGTTGTTCGCTGCACACTGATTAGACCAGCTCCTTGGCTGGCTCACTGCCCACCCCAGAGTTGTTGTTGACCTTCAGGAACCTAGTGGCTCCCTGAGGCTCCAGTGAGGACCTATACTGGGTAGGGACAAACCGTTTCCCCTCAAGAATGTCACTCATATCTCACTGATTACTTTATGATGATAAAAAATCTCGTATTCCATGTTCCCCAAGTACCATTTAAATTGAAGTCTAAAAATATGTTTTTATTGCAGGCAGCTGGATGAATACTTGTGGGTGAGAAAATTGAATATGTCATTAATTTTAATAAATGTTTGCACACCATAAAAAAGTGCCACTCACCCAAATTAGAGCCAAGCCCTACCAGTAAAAGAGTACCAGTGATGTCTTCCTTTTGGTTTACAGCTGTCACCTGTGCCATTCTCTCACAATGGAAGAGATGAAGAAGACAGACACCCAACTGCCCACAAGCAGGCCAAAGCCTATAAAGACTGAATGGAATTCCCGAAGTGTCCTTTTCACCTATTTTCAAGGAGACATCAGCAGCGAAGTGGATGAGCACTTCTCCAGAGCTCTGAGTAATATTAAGAGGCCCCAGGAATTGAACCCCTCGAGCCAGAATGAAGAAGTGATTCTAAAGAATGGTGAGCATGTTGAGAGGGAGGAGGCTGGAAGTCCCTAACAAGGCATTTGCTAAGAGATCAGTTCTTTGGGGTACTCGATGCACGCCGACATGTGCATATTTGCTAAAGGGAAGTCACACTGCCTGATGAAAAGCCACACACCTTCTTAGAAGTTGATGTAAAAATGCACACTCTCAGCAAAGTAGTTCACCTATTTCATTACTTCCTTAATTATGTTAAATGCTGGGTTCACTCTTCAGCACACTAAGAGCTCAACAACTGTTTGCTATCATCGCCATTATCAGTATTATTATTATTATTCTTAACTATTAGCCCGAGAGCAGAAACACCAAAGGATCAATGATAAGATAAAGTGTGTCTCATTTTGGGGCTCGCAGCCTCCCCTCAACCAATAGTGGATGATCTGGTGAGCAAGAGCTGGGGCCAGAGGGAGACAGGTGAGGAGTCTTACCACATCTCTCTCCCATGCTTCACAGGGTCAAGGGTGCCTATTGCTCAAGAGAGCTATGTCACAACGTGCACATCCAGGTTTGGAGGAAGACATACACATTAAGCTGGTAGAGGCCACAGTATTACTTTCACAGTCCCTACACACTTTTTCCTTTATGGGTCCCTGTCCTCTATAGAGCTATTAAAAGTCACGTCTTAGTACTACATTGATATAAACAGGAATTAAATCCAAGCAGGATTCATTTTTAATACATGCAGTATCATGAGCATATTCATAGTTTCCTTTTGATTTTAAAACAAGTGAGATTTTCTTGGGCCCCTTAACGTATTCGGGAGCCCTAGACCCTGTGCCTCCTGTGCCTAATGGGCTTGCTCCTGCCATGGATGTGAACCAATATGGCACCTCTTTAGCTTTTGGAAATGTGCAAATCGATCAAGGTCTGGTTGGATTTAAGAACTCTTTATTGCTGCTGTCAGGCTTACGGTGCGGCACGCCTCCAGCGGGTCCTTGGCCCGCAGGTGAAGGGCTCGCATTTCCCAGTTGCTTTGTTTTTTGCTTTGCTCTTCGGGTCTGGAAGGGGAACTGTGTGTGTCTGATGCGCTCACTTTTGCAGAATGACTTCTTTCCTGGCAATTACTTTCGTAGCCAAGTGATGGGATTTTCTCGAAGAATCTCGTGGGTTAAGTAAATCCGTGGAAGGGCACATGGTAGTAGAGTCCCGAGGAAATGATGTGGAGCTTCTTAGAATGGCCAAAGGGCGTGGGTAGAGAGTGGGAGGTTGCTGTTCAGGAGTGTGTTGAATGATCAGAGCAGGAGCAAGAATGACTGTGATCTCCAGTTGTTTCAGAGACATGTTAAAAACTAGAATCTCCCAAACTGTCACTCTGTTTTCTTACCCTATTTTATTTTTCTTTTTAGTGTTTGTTACCAGCAACCACAGTGTACATTTATGTGTTTGGTTCTTAACTGCTTCTTATGGCACTTAGACTCTGCATTCTGTAGCAGCAGGGAGTCAGTCTGTTAATTGCTGCTGTCCAAGGGCCTAACACAATGCCTGACTCATGGAAGGCACTCAGTATGTATTGCTTGAATAAATGAAACTGTGATTTGGATCACAGGGAACTGACCTTGCAGATGCAGTGTACCAGTCCATTTTCTGTTGCCAATAGCACAATGTTAAGGACTGGGTGGATTATAAAGAAAAGACATTTAATTTGGCTCGCAGTTCTGACCCATAGCTGAGGGCCCCATCTGCAGATGGCCTTCTTGCTGGCAGAGTCCCAAGCAGTGCAGGGCATCACATGACAAGATGGTAGGAGGACATGCGTGCATAAAGCCACTAATGATTCAGTCATGGAGGCCCACCTTGATGGCCTTATCTAATCTTAATCACCTCACAAAGTCATCTTTAGGTTAAGTTTCCACCCTCATATTATTTCATGGTAGGGAATAAATTTGAACATGAGCTTCAAAGGAGACAAATCTTTTATAAACCACAGCATGAGGTCACCTAGAGAGGGGATGCAGTGCTGTGCAGTTTTAGAACAAGGTAGCCTGGTGGTAGGAGAGCTCTGCTACTTCCTAACAGTATGATTTCAAGGCATATCACATCATTTGCCTGTACCTCAGTTTCCTCACCACTAAAATTGAATATTATTTAACTTTAGGAGGACACTTTGGGGGAGTCAGTGTGTTAACTCATGTCAAGTGGCAAGCAGTAGGTGCTATGTCAGTGCTGGTTACTTTTGTGGGGGTGGCGCCTGGACCTGACATGTTTTTGGATGGCTAAGATGGATGTGATAGGTTGCATTCAGAATGATCACAGAGCAGGAGGCCTCTCCCATAACCCTCCAAGTTTTCAGCGGGTCCTGCTATGTGGCTGCTGTAGTATTTCCTGTGTCTTCTGACTTTACTCTGTATCATTTTGTGAAGCCTCTGCCTCCTAAGGAAGCTCTGCCAAAGGAGCCTTCACAGGCCGAAGAGAAAGGTGGCTTTTTTCTCCACTTATCTTCTCGGTTGTTACATTTTCCCATAAATATCTTCACGATGCAGATGTCTCCCTCACGGAACACGGTGCAGGCTAGGCAAATATTTGTCTGCTGATTGAGCAACTGAAGGGAGGACTGTGTCCCTCAAGGCCTCTCTTATCACAGCAAGGAGTCAAGTTTCTCCTGAACTGTGCTGCCTCCAGGGAGGACTCCATGAAAGGAGTTCAGTCCTGCCAAGGTTCTCACAGGAGGTGTTATATGACAAACATAGAGCTTTGAAAATGGTGAGAAACCCATAAAGTGGCCTTTCACTGCTGTTAGTTAGCATCCTCTTAACCCCTCTAGGCCAGCTCCAGGCCACCTAGCCTTGGCTAAGCTTGGCAGGCTGAAGAGAACAGGCCCCCATTCACCTGCTCCCATTGAAGACTTGTCCACAGTCTGAGAGGTACTCTCTTAAGCCACATATGCAAAGCCCAAACACAGAGAGCTGTGTGGCTAGGAAATACCGTTGACTTTCCTGGCTTTTTTTTTTTCTAAATCAAAGTTATTTTTTATTTACTTATCTATAATTTACACTGGCTGTGCTTCAGGAAACAAAACACAAATTGAAGCTATCTTCAAGTTACCTTCCCTTTCAAAAGGCATTGAGGATTTCAGAGTGAGTAACTGAGGAAGCTTCAGTAAATGCTATTTCAGGGGGCAGGTTTGTATCTCAGCCCAGATTCTGCCCATTCCACCCCCAGGCCTAGCCTGAGTGCAGGCTCAGGCCTCGTAACATGCTCAAGGGCTGCTGAGAGAAGACAAGCGGCTGAGGACCTGGCAGAGGTCTTCCTTATCCGGTCTCAGCGTCCCACCTCCTTCTCTCTGTCTTCCATCCACCATGATTAGCGGGGGTGGGAGGAATGCTGGGTTTCTCTTTTAGGTGAATCTTTATGTGTGCTCTACTCATGCTTGTTGTGTGGGGCTTTTGAAGTCTTGACAGCTCTGTGCCTTCCTTTCTGGGAAGGGAAAGGAACCTACACAAATGTATTGAGCCTTATTAGGGGCCAGGCAGTGCATTAAAATGATTGCATTTACTTCTGTCCTCAAAACCTACTAGGATTTATGGAGTTCAAAGACAAATCAAAAAAGTAAGATGAAAGGGGGGAAAAAATGGTAAAGTGTAGTTACACTTATTGCAAATAGGGAGGGGTGGGTGAATGGAAGGGAGGGGAGGGGAAGGGGGGAAGAGGGGGGAAAACCAAGATGTATCATGTACAGGTACAAAATAACCATGTTGATTATGATCATTATGTATGCAATGTACCAATACATGTTCTTGGTAA